>JANTQJ010000701.1:0-11635 GCA_032989685.1 Arthroderma sp. PD_2
CCGCATCATTGATCAGAAGTCGACCATTGACTCCCTCTCAACCTCTGGATTGACGCCTGAGAAATGTGTTGGCGAGGTTACACTGAATGCCCTCACGTTTGCCTACCCATCTCGTCCAGATACGCGAGTCCTCAATGGGCTAAACTTGAGTGTACCTGCTGGTAAGACTACAGCCCTGGTTGGTGCTAGCGGTTCCGGAAAGAGCACGATAGTTGCGCTTCTAGAGCGCTGGTACGATCAAGGAGCCGGTACTATCTTACTTGATGGCATTAATATCCAGGAACTCAATATTTCCTGGCTACGCACACAAATTCGTCTTGTGCAGCAGGAGCCAGTTCTCTTTAGTGGAACAATCTTCGACAACGTCGCTTTCGGCTTAGTAGGGACACATCACGCAGAAGCTTCGTATGAGCAAAAGCTTGCCTTTGTAAAAGAGGCCTGTAAAGAGGCTTATGCGGACGTCTTCATTGAGAACCTACCCAAGCAGTACGATACCCAGGTTGGTGAGCGTGCACGTATGCTGTCTGGAGGACAAAAGCAACGTATCGCTATAGCACGCAGTATCATATGTCGGCCATCTGTCCTATTGCTAGATGAAGCGACGAGTGCTCTTGATCCGAAGGCTGAGAAGATTGTTCAAAGCGCACTGGAGAATATCTCTGTCGGCCGGACTACTATCATCATTGCACACAAATTATCTACTGTGCAGAAGGCGGATAATATCGCCATCATGTCCGCTGGTAGAATCATCGAGCAGGGGACGCATCGTGAATTACTAGCCATGGATGGTGCATATGCGAGACTTGTTCGTACGCAGGATCTAGAGAACAAAAACCGCAGGCCTGAAGAACAAGATAACTTAGTCAAACAAGATGAGTGGGAGGAGCAAGATGAATTGGAAGAGAGGGGAATTAGTAAAGAGAAGGATGAGGAGAAGTCTACCACGAAGCTGCCACTGCATCGCACAAGGAGTGTAGGCTCTGAGTCTCTCCCCGTGGATGAGAAAGCTAAAGTACTCGCAAAGGAGACTATGGGATACAATCTACTTCAGTGTCTATGGCTTTTGATAAGGGAACAGCGGAATCTGTGGGTATCCTACTCGATTTTCGCTTTCGTATGTATCCTTGGAGGTCAGTTTTGCCAGGCATCTCACTAGTATCCTTCTCTAACCAGTCGCAGGTGCTACTTTTCCAGCACAAGCTGTCATTCTCGCGCGGACACTCGAAGTCTTTCAGCTGCGTGGTAGCGAAGCTATTCGTCGTGGAGACTTTTGGGCGTTGATGTTCTTCGTTATCGCTCTTGCTAACTTCTTCGTCTACTTCGTTGTGGGATGGATGGCTAATGTCATCATTCAGGTGAATCCACTTCCTCCTTTGACTGTGCTATGTTCAATCCTAACCATTATATATTCTACAGGAAGTAAGCCGGAGGTATAGACGGGAACTCTTTAGGAACACCATGAAACAAGATATCGCTTTCTTCGATTTGGAACACAACGCTACTGGCGCAATCTGCGCTCGGCTGTTGATTCACGCCTCGAACTTGAACGAGCTCTTAGGTATTAACTCAGGTTTAATCCTGATTAATGTTGTCACAATTATCTCCGTTTCCATCTTGAGTATCGTTTATGGCTGGAAGCTTGGAATGGTATGTGTCTTTGCTGCTCTCCCTCTGCTGCTGCTCAGCGGCTACTTCCGCATCCTCCTTGAGTGTAAGCTGCAGGAAGATACCTCTGCACGCTTCGCTAGCAGTGCTGCGATTGCAGCAGAAGCGGTCTCGGCTATCCGCACGGTGTCGTCTCTTACGCTAGAGAACAAGATGCTTCAAATATACCAGGAAAGGCTTGACATAGTTGCAGAGCAATCTGTGAAGGCACTGGCTTTTACAATGTTCTGGTACGCCTTGACGCAATCCATTACCTTTTTAGCGATGGCCCTGGGCTTCTGGTACGGAGGTAAGCTTGTGGCTACTCGCGAGTACACCAATGAGCAGTTCTTCGTAGTCTTTATCGCCGTCGTGGTTGGGGGTGAGAATGCAGCTGCTCTTTTTCAATACACGACTGGCATCACGAAAGCAACAAGCTCTACGAATTACATCTTCTGGCTGCGCCAGAGAGTGCCCGCTATCGACAATAACTTCTTAGACGAGTCTTGTTCAGAAGACTCCTCAAAAGATAACGGAGCCGTTGCTGTTGATTGCCGAGCCCTTAACTTTTTCTACCCTTCTCGCGCACGCTCAAATGTCATTTCTGACATTAACGTCAAAGTCCCACCAGGAAAATTTGTCGCGTTCGTCGGCCCATCAGGCTGCGGCAAGTCAACGATGATCAATCTCCTCTGCCGCTTTTATGATCCAACCTCCGGCTTTATCACAATTGATAACCAGGCAATCCACGAGATCAAGCCACAAGATCATCGCCAGCGCTTAGCGCTTGTCCAGCAAGAGCCGGTACTATACCAAGGCAGCATCCGTGAGAATGTCGCTATGGGTCTGGTTGAATCGAAGGAGGCAACAGAATCACAAATAGAGCAAGCCTGTAAAGACGCAAACATCTATGACTTTGTCTTGTCACTACCAGATGGCCTAGGTAGCGAAGTTGGCACTCGCGGTTCCAAGCTTTCTGGCGGCCAGCGCCAGCGTGTCGCCATTGCTCGTGCTCTGATCCGAGATCCGAAGGTCCTGCTCCTTGATGAAGCGACAAGTGCGCTGGATACGGAGAGCGAAAAGATGGTTCAGGACGTTATGAACGAGGCTACCAAAGGTGGTCAGAGGAGCACGATTGCTGTTGCACATAGACTAAGTACCGTCAAAGATGCGGATTGCATCTTCGTCTTCCAGGCAGGGAGAATCGTTGAGTCGGGAACTCATGTCGAGCTGTTTGAGAAAAGGGGAGATTATTACGAGATGTGCAAAGGTCAGGCGTTGGATCAGGCTCTGGGCTGAGAGGGTTACGAAAGGAGTTTTGCTCTGCTCTGCATCTTGGTCGAGGAAACTCCTCATTGAACAGAGTGAATCGTGTTCGATACTAGATACTTTCCTCTTCAATAATACGGTCAATGGTCCTAAAACAGGGGGTTGATCTAATACATAACGAGCAGTGGTTTGGTAAGTGGCTTTTCCTATCCTTGCCTATAACCAATTCCTAGTTAATCTAGAGTATATAAGCCACCAAGCTCATTGGCATTCAGTAATCTTGTAGAAAGTCCAGTACGAAGACTTATCCTCCCCATTGAGGAAGGTAATAATATATCAGACAGAAGTTAAAGGAGCAACGCCGTTAACCAGGAGCGGTTATATGATTACAGCGAGAAGACTTCTTAACTCTAGTGTTTATTAGTTATAGCGGGGGAACATGCATGAAGAGGCTTTTTTCCACGATTCAAGCAAGGACATTTTATATCATTATTTAAACTGATGAATTCAACCTAGGTATCGTTAAATACGCAAAATCAATACACATGGCAGCCTAGAAGCTCAGTTCTTACCACTCGAATGTCGCTTTTAATACTACTACTTACCTTTTGTCCTGGATTACTCTCCAGACGTCGGTCGCAATCTCACCAATCTCAACATCAAACAGCTCTCTCATCCCTCACCGCTCCTAATTTCATCCACGGGCGTTACTATTGGCAAGTGTCATTCTCCCCCAGAGCTGGTCACATGGAAACGAGACATTTCAGATGCAGAAGCGTTGGAGCGAGCCTGACGACGGAAAAAGACTCGCTTCCCCCATTTCCACGCCTCGACTCCAAGGAAGAAAAGGGCAGATTCGACAAAGACGATACCCCATTCCCAGGAGATGCCGGTGTGTCGGAAGACCTTGTGGTTGATCACTGGGATATAGAGCAGTGGGAAGATGGTGATGAAGCCGGCCATGATGGCCCAGAACAGGAACTTGTTGCGCCAGACGTCATACATCCACTGGGTGAAATACTTCTTGGATCCAGGCTGCATGCGGAAGAAACTGCGGCGAAGATTGACCATCTCCCAGGCGAGGAAGAGGGCGAACCAGGTCAGACAGACGAAAGTGGTGGCGCGAGCACGGAAGACGGTGTCGCACTCTGGTGTATAGTCGCTGTTGCAGTGGGTGCCCAGGTCACCGTCACCGAATCCGAACATGACCAGCGAGAAGGCCGATAGACAGAGGGCAGACATCCAGATGCCATAGACCAGGATGTCGACGATTATTTCCCAGGTGAAGATTCCTTGTTTCTGGTCGAGAGTTAGTTACATGCAACTTTGGGGGGTAAAGGGTAGAGGATGATATAGCTTACGCTTTGTGGTGGTCTGTCCATGATATCAGGGGCGGCAATCTCCATTCCGAGTCCCATATCAGGCATGCCGGATGTGATCATGATAATCCATAAGATCTCAACCGGAGCCAATGGGAACACAGACTGGTTATCATTGTCCTTGAACGCCAACCCGATAAGCAAGGTGCAGGCTTGAGCAATGTTCTCAGCGAGCAGATGCAAGACGAATTTCTGTATATTATCAAAGATACGACGGCCCTCTTCGACGGCGTTAAGGATTGAAGCAAAGTTATCGTCCGTTAGAACGATATCGGAAGCATCCTTTGCAACATCTGAACCACTCTGGCCCATGGCAATGCCGACATCAGCATGCTTCAACGATGGGGAGTCGTTGACTCCGTCTCCTGTCATGGCGGCAAACCTTCCACGTCGATGAAGAGCTTTGATCATACGGACTTTGGTGTGCGGAGCACATCTGGCAATGACGAGGGGGAGTGTGGGCAGCTTGTCAATTTCGTCGTCAGATAGTTTGTCAAATTGGCTTGCCGTCATGACCATGGCCTCGGCTACATCGCGTGCAACCATACTCAGGTCAGAGGGGATGATCCCAACTTGAGCTGCGATAGCTCGAGCTGTTCCTGGGTGGTCACCGGTAACCATGTGGACTGAGATTCCAGCTTTATAACATTCTGTGATGGAGCCGGCGGTTTCAGGGCGTGGTGGATCGTACAGTCCAATCAAACCGCAGAATTGCAAGTCCTTTTCAACATCTTCGCGATTGATATCGGCACCCTCTAGAGAGTGAGGAGTGGCGACATACGGCCGACTGGCAAGTGCAAGGACACGGAGGCCGAGCTTAGCCAGCGCTTCCATATTCTCAAGGATATCATGGCGGATAGCATCTGTCATAGGGATCGGTCCCTCAGCCACATTCATAACAATGGTTGTGCATGAGTCAATAATACGTTCAACTGCACCCTTGGTAAAGACCATCTCTTTATCTTCCGACTCGGTGAATTTTCGAAAGATTACCGACATCTTTTTCACGTCAGAGTCGAAGGGGAACTCGGCTTTCTGGTGCCAAACCGCACCCTGGCCCTTTACCCAGCGGTCCCTGTTCCAATTGAATCTTGAAGCAAAGACTTGAATTGCGATCTCCGTGGGCTCGCCTCTAGCACGCCATTCGTCCCCATCGTTCTCAGATCGATACACATGGGCAAGATTAGCCATGGCCGCAATGTTCAAGAATTCCTCAAGATGGGGGCTGTCTTTGAGCAACTCATCGACGTGGACAGGCTCGGCAACTTTCTCGTCGGTCATTTGAACTGGTGGGAGGGCGTCAAGGCTGATATCTCCGACTTCAGGGTTGAATGGCTCGTTGGAGGTGCCGACTGAGTACGTCCCTAGAGATGGGATCCAGGCCTTCTTAGCGACCATCTTCCCCTGAGTGAGCGTTCCGGTTTTATCAGAGCAGATGTTCGTGACGGCACCCAGAGCTTCGAGCGAATCCAGCTTTCGAACAATGACATGCCGCTCGACCATTCGCTTCGTGCCAACGGCCATGGTAATTGTCAAGACGACCACGAGACAGGCGGGAATCATACTGAGGCCGGTAGCTACCGCGTAGATGATAACTTCATTGTTGCTGCTCCATTTGTTCGCACTCATGACAACAATTGCAAATAGAACAGCAACACCGAAGAGAATGAGTGCTAGCTTCGAGAGCTTTCGTTGAAGAGGAGTCCCAACGTTGACACCGAGGAATCTTCCCACGGCATCGGTGCCGGTTAAAGTCCATGCCTGAACGTACCAGCGTTTCTTCGTCTCGCCACTGGGTCCGCGCTTTACAGGTCGACGTTTGCTGTCTGAGGCCCTGAGAGCAGCAGCAATTGATCCAATCTCAGTGTTCATGCCAGTGGCAACGACGACACCACGGGCACGTCCCCGGGTCACGGTGGAGGAACTATAGGCAATGTTCAGTCTGTCTCCGGGGCCAATGTCCTCCTTGAAGGTCATCTCGCAGTCTTTCTGGACAGGGAGTGATTCCCCAGTAAGGAGAGCCTCGTCAGTTTCGAAGTTGACTGCCTCCACAAGTCTATAACGAGTAGTAAAAAAGGTTAGCCCTCCATATCATGAGCGTTGAAGAAAAAGAATGAATTCGGGAGCAACGTACCGAAGGTCAGCTGGAACAGTGTCACCGGTCTTGAGCTCGACCATGTCACCAGGGACGATATCAACAGAGGGAATAACGATGGTTTGCCCATCTCTCGAAACAGTTCCGGTGGGGGAACTCAGCGAACGGAGAGAGTCCATCGTCTTCTCCGCCGCATACTCCTGGAAGAACCCAACAACGACATTGAGGACGATGACGGCAGCGACAACGCCGCCTTCAATCCAAGACTGAATTCCGAAACTCACGGCCATTGCCATGATCAGGACCTACGCCAGCAACTGGATCAGACCAACAAAGTTCTCATTTGAAAATGGGGGTGAAAAGGGTAAAATGAAATGGGCCGCTTAACTAGCATCATGGCGTTTGCCATTTGACGGATGAGGATCTTGACGACCGAAACGCCTTCACCCTCCTCGAGCTTGTTCTGGCCATACGTGCCGAGACGAGCCTTTGCGTCCTGCGCGGTGAGTCCATCGTCTGCATGGGTAGCCAACTCCCGGGTGGCCGCTTCCGCCGTGAGGCAATGGGCTGGGAGGGAGAGAGGCCCTTGGGCAGGCCCGGAGCCTGGGGCGGTATCCTTTTCCCCCATGACAGGAATGGAAGAGATGATACGGCGATGAATGAAAGGTGGAATTGGCTCAGAAGGGCTAGAATGAGGAACGGCGGAGAGTAAATATATGTGATTCCTTTGATCCTATCTAGGCTATTCTCTATTGTCCTGCTCCTGTTCAACAAATGAGTTGAGGGCAACAGGAAGAATGAGGGAGGCAAGAAGAGTTAATGGGATGCCAGATGGAAGATGACAGACGAGAAACTTGGGGGGAACCATCCGCTTCTTAAGTTGAAGAAACCCAGCCGGAGTGCCTCGGAGAAGAACGCCTTGCCTCCCTCGCTACCCACTTTCCCACCCAAACTCTCTTGGTAACAGAAGTACCTTGCTTGGGTGATACAGCCCAGCAATTTCCAGTGTCAAAGTGCCAAAATGCCGAGAGTCCGCCGACTGTTCGCTTAAATCTCGCCCATGGCCCATGATCCCATCCGCCCTATACGCTCCGCCTTCCCCACCATCCCGCCCCGGCAGCGAAAGAGCGTCGAGCCTGGTGACAAGGCGATCCATGGCGGAGATGGCGCCAAGGGAGACTCTTGGCCACTGTGGTGGGCGCCCGCTTGGCAAATCCGATCGAGAAGCAAATTAGATCTTGCTCTGGACGCTCTCGGTGGGTTCAGGAACCGGTGTGAGTCCTGAAAAGCGGGTGGTCAAAGGACGAAAATTTGGGGCTGCATGAGAGCCCAAACCCGGCGTGAACCGGCAAGGACGGAGTAAACTTTTGTCAATCCTGCGTGATGAGATTCCAGATTCAGCCATGGGAGCCGCGATATGCGAACAGGCATGCAATGTTGGATTAACGAGTGGCGGCGGTCGATAGCCTCCATTTCTGGGCATCTAGCTGCGGGCTGTCTCGGGCGGGATGTCCCCCAACCAGTTTTATCTGATGCAATTGCATCAACATACTCCGTACAGGCCAGCACAGGACGAACCGGTCGCACGGGAACGCAAAGAATACGAAAACGTCCTTTTTCCGTCTTTGATGATTTCATCGATGGAGTTTTTTTCAAGCCAAGAAAAAGTGAAATCCACCAAAACGTCATGATGACTAAGAAAGATGGCTTGGCACGTGATTAGGATGTGGAGAGAAGAAGAAGAAGAAGGGAAGCGAGAATGATAGGATGGGTTGATAGTCTACATAGGCCATACGGCCGAGTTAAGAGTAAGGAAGACCGCCGCCAAATTCCCAATAGTATACATGTAAGTATTCACCGATCTGTCTTATACAACCTCCCCCAGAGCCTCGCCGTACTTTATCCTCTGGCCCTTCTTGATGTGCCACTGCCATCCACCCTCCCGCTCGCCCGTCCAAGAAACGTCAAAGCTCTGGCGGTCGCCCATAGGCGCCTCGAAGACGAGAACTATCGAGCTGCCCAATTGGAAGCCTCCCATCTCCTCTCCTCGCTGCAGAGCATGGCCGCCAAGTGTCTTGCTGGCGTGCCCATATGTTGCCTCAGTGTAGCCGGAATAAGGCTCGCCTCGCTGTGCGGCAAGGGCAGCTTGACGATCGGCAGCAGTGTCCGTGGTCAGGCTGTTGGTGCGGAGTTCGGAGTCGAAGTTGATCTTGATCGATCCCACATTAGTCGCGCCGACCGGGGTGTAGCTGAAGAAGCCCCAACGCCAGCGGCCTAGTAGGACGACTCGTTCGTTGAGCGTGAAAAGGCCGGCTAATGTGCGTTGTAGGTAGGGAGAGACAGAGTAGAGTTCCCCCGCAAAATGTCGCCGACTTTCGACAACCCATGATGCCGGCGAGTGGAACCTGTGATAGTCCCCTGGTGCGAGGTAAATCACCACATAGTACAGTGCTCGATTGGCGGTTGGTCTCGGCGAATACCATGCTGCTTCTCCCTTTGCGAGATCGGCCTTGACCTTCTCTTCAGAGGTTGAGCTAGACTCCATCGATGCGTCCATTGAACCGTCCTTGTCGACGACATGCTTTGTAGATCCAGAGAGAAGTGTAGGGAGTGTGTAGCTCAACCCATTCATCTTGGCAAACTCCTGGTCTGCGGCGAGATTTTCGGGGTCGGTATCGTCATCCACCTTGTGCATAGGTCGGGTGGTTGGATGCACCGGTTCTGAATCCGGGCTCACTGTTCCAAGCCCAAGCAGTGCCTCGAGGCTGTAAGTCATCCCCTTCACCTGCTCTACCTCCCCACGCTCAATCATTCCAAATTGAAGAATACGTCCGTCTGAAGGCGCGAGAAGTGCGGACGGGTTAGGGTCCAAGGGCCGCACTCCCGGCTTTAGCTTCCTGTAGAAAAATGAAGCTAGGTTGGGGTATACGTGAAGGTCGGGCTCGTCTACCTCGTCCAAGTTCACTCCAAATATCCAAGAGTAGAGCTTAAAGCCAGGGACGCGGAGAGGATAGGGCAGGACAAGCTCGTTGAATCGGCCCCATATGCGGGATACCAGTTTCAGCGGTAACGTAGACATAACCTGCATCAAACATGGCCTGCCATGGCCCAGTTGGACGTACCCGTTGCCTGGGAACGACCTCCTGAGGCCTCTCCCCCCGTTCGGCTTCCATCAGCATCTTCTGTTTCTCGGCCTGCTGGGACTTGTAGAACTGCGCGAGCCCAAGGAACGCAATCCCCAGCCCGACTGGAATAGGATACCATTCGATCTTGGTCTTGCCGAGTGCAGCTCCTAATCTCGACCTGAATGATTCCTTTTCATCATCTGCGTGTTTTTGCTTGCCGTCCTGGGACCCTTGCTTTCTCCGATGTTTGGATGACGAGAACTGCCTTCTTAGATCTGCCTGACACCTCCCACTGCATCTGCTCCGTGAAAGCCCACCGGCAAAGACGTCCCAGGAGCCCTGCCGGAGACTGGTCCTGGCCGTGGGAATATGCCTAAACATCAGGCGTGACATCGTCCCTCCACCACCCGCTCTCGGATGGCTCCAATCCCCATAAACCTCCTCGAGCTCAAGCGTAAATTGGTGTGCCCTGCTGCTGAACTTCCTTTTTCTCTCTTTTCAACAGTGTCTTTCCCCTTTCTTTTTAATATTCTTTCTCCTTTAACTTGTTTCTTGTTTCGAGTTTTTAGAAGAAAAAGAAGCTGAAAGCCATGTCCGGAATAACGTTTTTCCGTCACGGCTGTCCATTTGGCCCAATCCGGTAATTCACTACTTTCTGGCCCAAAAAGAGTCGTCTTTTTCTCTTTTGTAAATATTCTCGACTTCATCTTCATCACTTGGAGACCGCCGGTGAGAAAGGAGGGTGCCACTCTGCTCATACACTCTATCTGACTCGTTGGGTTACAATCGTTTGCGAGAACTAGCCGAGCATAAGAGCTTGTGGTGATCTGTCCAATAGCGGCTGTCTGGGGCTAAGTTAACTAGTTGTATGACTATACTGACCGTTTGCGCCAGCCTCACCACAGTCCAAAACACCATGTGTTCGGAGCGTGCTGTGTTTACCACCTGCGTCTAGATATTTAACCCGGAAACCATGCAATAGCACTCGCTCGCCGTACATCATGCTCTTATCTTGACCTTCTGCGGGGTTGCGTTGTTCTGGCTGTGACATCACACACGACGCCGATATTATCAATCCACCCATCCTATATCTACTACACAAACCGGCTTCGATCTTTTATAAAGAATGACATCGAAATCCTCTATCTCGGGGCTGGCCTCCAGGCCTCATCCGGCTGAAGCGGATGCCCAACCTATCGTTCTCCATGTTGTTTCACCCTCTTTTGACGCTCAACGTCGCATTACTTTTAACGACCTCCCTCTTTCCACTACGATCTCAGAGGTCAAGGCCAAAATTACCAAAGAGTTGCCGAGCCGACCACCGCCAGAAAACCAACGGCTAATATACAGAGGCAAGCCGTTATCAGACAATAACGAGGTCTTGAGCCGTATCATTGAGCCATCAGATGTATATCTGTCCTTTTTCAAAGCACAATTAAACGTAGGCCTGGCTAACTTCAGTTTGCTTAATCTAGACTCTTGTTTACTCAATGCACCTTGTCCTACCCCCTTCCACCGCTGCAATTTCTTCGTTCGAATCGAGAGCGGGTTTGTCCTCGTCCAGAGCACCCTACGATAATGATTCATCTTCTTCCAGGGGTTTGCTTTATCGAGGTCCACACGGAAGCAACGACAACAACTCACGAAGGCGGCCTGCTGGACATGCGACTTCACTGGGGGATGATACAGCACCTCGTATAGGCGAGCAAGAACAGGCCCAGAGCCAGAGCCAGGACCGATCAGCAGATAGTACAACCCCTCTATCACACCAACTCCACCAACTTGATCCCACCACAGGCATAAGGGGAAGGACAGGCCATGTTTCCCGCACAACCCATGAGTCGCGCTCGTCCACGACTTTTGCCTCACAAAACAACCCAGGATCAACCGCTCCAGCCGGGAGCCCTCTTGTCCTCAATCGGCCGCAAAGTCAGCCGCCACAGACCCTATCAGAGCAACAGCAACCTGTTCAATCTCGCCGCTCACACCTTGTCGTACCAGAACCTCCTCAGCTCCTTCCAACGCCCGTACAACGCATCGCAAGTTACCCGCCGAACCAGCCCGGTACAAACCGCCAGGTATCAACGTCTACACTTGATTCAGAAAGCAGGAGATATCGATTG
>JANTQJ010000702.1:0-11631 GCA_032989685.1 Arthroderma sp. PD_2
TCGATAATGTTGTGTGACCGTTTCTTCGACGGAGCCGACTTGTCGACGGGCGTAGAGGCAGATATGTTGTTGCCAGGCGAGTCATCGTGGGAGGACTTGCGTTTCCGCCTGAGAGAGGATGTAGGAGAGGGAGCCAGAGGCGAAGATGCATCTGACTGTGGCGTCGGCTGCTGGGTCGACTGAGCTGCTAGGTTCGTGGGCAGTCCTTGGAACGTGGGGGAGACAGGGAGCTGGTTAAACGTGGATGGAGCAAGAAGTTGGCCGTTTGAAGAACCTGGGGCATGGGTGGATAGGATGGCATCATCGGATGGAAAGGAAAAGGCCGTGTGGGGGAGGGTAGAGCCAGGGACGTTAGAATTGCTGAAAGATGTAGACTTGGTGTCCTCAATGTCGTCCCATCGCATCCACTGCGCCCAATCCGCGGTGAGGTCGTCAGGCACGGAAAACATCGCCTCTGCGTCCTGTAGCTCTTCGCTTAGGTCTGTTGATGGCATGAACGTGGAATCTATGTGCGGGTCGGCCATGTTTATACTCTCTTCAGCAACGTCCATGTCTGCCGGTGCAGAATCCGGGTCATCAAGACGGGGTTCTTTGCCTGTCTCCATCATGACGACTTCTTTTTGTTCTTTTTTTTTTTTCAAAACTGCCGTATCCTAGGAAGTGAGAATGCGTGTTTCCAATTGATGAGATGTGATGGATAATCGAATTAACCGGACTGGAGCGTTATAGTTGAAGATCAAGGATGTGGGAGAAAGATAACAGCAACTATCGACGACGACAGAAGCTAGGATGAGTCCGGGAGAGCTCTTGGTATGCCCATTTAAATGCACGAGTATCCGGAAGGCGCCGAAACTAGGGTCCAGTATGTTATAATAGCAACGGCCCAACGGAAAACAGTTCCAGCGGATATATCATATAATAACAAGCTCGCCGAGGCCTAGACCAGCGCACCGCTGTTTCGGGAGGACCTTCCCAGGATGGATAGAAGTAAGAGTGCTCGTAAATAGCCGTTGAGACGCAGTATTAATCCTCCGGGATGCTCTCATTATTGGCTTCGATATCTGGGAGAGCCTGTGACGGGGCCAAGGACTAGGCCAACGAACACCTGGAAATTAGCGTTTCACTTCCTGGAATACTAGAGTTCCACGGGGAACTGCATGCAAACAACCCCCAAGTCGTCCATGGGTAAAGAAGTGCTGCAGTAAGAAGACAGGAAAGACCCTCGTTAACGTCGAAACCTCGTTCGCTGGATGTTGAAGTCTTGAAGAAGTAAAAAAAGAAGCTGGGAAGTTCGCTATCAGATGCTGAGGTAAGCACGCTAAACCCCTCTGGGCCACGTGGGTCCGCCTCCCGGAATCGTATGATTTTAACTCATGCGCTAACCTGTTTTGGACGTCTTGGCGCGGTAAATCCACGTGACCCTCCTGTCGCGTGGTCCGGGCGTTAGGCAAGGAAGTTTCCGGGGTCGCGGAAAGTTCCGGGTTCCTCTTCCGCTTTGTTCTTTCTATATCTTTTTGACGTTGAGAGAAGAACAAGATGAGATGTGATAGTTATTATTGTTGATAGCTCATGTTACAGAAGAGGTATCAGGAGTCTATGGAGAAGGAAGTCTATTACTATAAAGCAGCTTCTATCAGGGCAACCTCGGCCATGACCTTCCTCACGTTCTCCTTTGCAGCTTCGGTTGGCGGTTCATAAGGCCGTCGAGGCCGCATCCTCTCTTCTGCACCCTCAATGCCCGCCGCCTTTGCACTGAAGATTGCCGCTGCATACTTGGTCGAAGCGATCCCTGATTTGCAAGGGGACTCGGCTAACGCCGCCTTCTGATGCAGCTTCAACGCTTCTTCAACCTTCCCAGCCTTATACAATTCGTACACCTTTGATATCGTCTTCGGGAAGACGTTTGCAAATGCAGCAATGCACCCAGCCGAACCCACGCTCAGTCCTCCAATCAGGAAATCAGACTGGCCGCCGAATACGGAAAACCTCTCAGAGGGTAGCGTAGCCGCCAGCCTGGTAATCTTCCCAACACTGGCGCAGGTAAGCTTCACCCCAACGACATTGGGATTGCCCGTTGCGATGGCTGTTATCATCTCCGAATCGAGGTCGACTCCGTTACAGACCCCTGGGAAGTTATAAATAACCACCGGCAGCGGAGAGCTTGCCGCAACGTCGTCGAAGAATGATCTGATCACTGATGGCGTGGTAGCCTTGCCGAAATATGCTGGTGGGAGCACGAGGACGTAGTTCGCCCCGGCTGCCGCTGCGTCTTGGATATACTGGAGCACCTGGTGGGTAGAGTGGCCGCCAACACCGGCCATGAGAGGATAGTCGGGGCCTACGGCTTCACGGGCGGCGGTGAGGAGCTGCGCCCGCTCCTCGCGTGTAAGAAGGAATGTCTCTGCATTTGTACCGAGGACAACCAGCCCTGTGAGTCCGGAGCGTGAAAGATAGGCGTAGTATTTCTTCTGTGAAGGCAGGTCGAGTGTATCTGTGGCCGGGTCGAAGAAGGTCACCGCTGGGCACCATACACCGGCAGAGGGGACGCGAGGAGGCATCGTATATGGTCAGTTCGCTATAATGGTTGGAGACTGTTATATTATATCAAACGTCTACCGAGTTTGTCGATAATTGTATTGTTCCACAGATATCTGTATCTCATCGCCCTACAGCGGACTATTTGTAGCAAGTGGGCAGATCCTTGTTCCATTAGAACCTTTGGCCTGCAGTTGCTTATATCACCGCCCAATGTTACCGAACTCCAAACTCCGGTGAGGGGTTCCTGAATATTTAACTTATCATTGGCTTCCTCGGCTATATCTATACAGGGATGAACACTATTCCCAAACATATGGACATTCCAGCCTCTAGACTTCGGTGGTAGCGTCTTCTACTTTTCAGCGGCGTCGGTTTGCTACTAGCAAACATAAAGAACGAGCAATATGCAGTGCCACATCTACAGGACCTTTGTTTGTCTGCTATGAAGCCTGTGAGAGGTCCATTATGTTAGCTCAGACTATGACTTCCATATGAACCGCTGCAAGAGATATAATCCCGTCGAAGGCAGCCTATCCATCCTACTCTATTTCTGCCTTCTCCTGCGTTCTTTAGTACTTAAACTGCTATTAGCCCATACTTGCATACCCGCTTACATACCCATATACAAGTATAGTTGAATCTAATCATGCACCATACGGCGATATTTCTACTTCTAACTACCTTCGCTTCGGCCATAGCTCTTCGTATGAAATTCCCTGTACTCAACATTGGTGGCTAAGCTCTAATAACAACTTCCAGCCGAAGAAGTCCATAAAGTTACGACATACTGCCAACCTCCAAGTGGCTGTCAGTGGCTTGGAAGCGCCCCTTTCTGTCGAGGCAGATGCGAGTATGGCCAGAACATTTGCAAATATGATCATGCGGGGTGCGGGTTCTCTTGTTGGAGCGGGCACAAAGCACTTTGTTGCAGTCAGTCTTGTACCAAGTTAGAGAAGATATAAAAGAGTTGGCTTTGCAGCAAGATCAGCCCCTAATTTACGATGGATTGGGTTTATGGGCTAGGGAATTGGAAAGTTTCATGGCAGCCCATCATTATCATGATAAATCATATATTTAGGGAAGTATCTGTCGGAAACTAAAGAAAGGAAGAAAAACAGACATAAATCATCATTTCTGCATTCGGACATAAGCGGTTCTCCTTCGATATACCGAATTTCATCCCTGTCGTAGATTGTCATCCTCCGAAACCTGTCTAGATCGAGTTCCCCTAAGAAAATAACATAACTCTTTACTCACGCGGCCGGGCCTGCCCATCTTCCTGTAAGGTATCACAATATCTTAATTCTACTCTTTTTACTCCATCGCCTGTCTACTTAGGCAGTTACTATAGCATGCATTGTTCTTATTGAATACTGTTGTACTGTTATAGTATCATTTTGACAAGTTAAGCCCTTACCACTGCTCTATTCCAGGGAACTCTTACATGTTCTCGACTATCTGCTCGATGCTCTTACCGTATGCTACGGGAATCATTCACCCCACTCGTTATAGTATCTCTCCATACACAGTGGCTAAGCGAGCGTAAACAGGAACTACAGTTTTTATGAGAGCCAGCCCTAATGGTTTACACAATCCCATTAGTTTTAATGGATGGGCGGCAAAAGGCGTTTAGTCTCGAATCTGCATGTAGGCCACATTATAGCGACATATATATAGAGTTAATCGAATTTCATGTGTATACTCTTAGGCTGTAAGAAAGTATCATATTTAGACATATATAAAAATCAACGGATAATATATGGCTGCTGAACATTTGACGCACTATTGTGGGTCCAACTGTTTAAGTATGTATTCACCGCAAGCGCCAAGTGGTCATTTGGCCACGCCGAATGGAAATGTGGACTAGACATGGCCTGAGACCGGCGTAGACTTGACAGTCAAGAGATTGGCTGGACGAGTTTTCTCTGAACCGTTTCGTTGGCGCCTAAATAGGGCCTTTCTCCGAGACTTGGTGGAATGAAGCCATACCCACCGTATTATCTATGGTTGTAAGTGCCTTTTTTCGTCCTATCAATCGTGATGGAGGGATGAGATTTCCCAAAGTTTCTCCATTATTGACCTTAACTGGTGGTTAGTACTATCGTATTAAACTGATGGGTAGCAAGGGCTTAAGTCGCTCGGCCGGCCGCGGAAAGATATAATCTTACCTTGTCCTGTCCATTCCCACTAGATCCGATCCAAAGAATTAGAAGTGGGAGTAAACCCTACCTCCCATGCAGCAACAGCGGCAACCACCCACAGAAGGCCGATCAACCTAGTAACCATTCCGTCTTGCCTCGGGTATCGCCCAGGGCTCGGTCCTGTTACCCGCACTTTAGACGCAGAGAGTCAGGGGCTAAGGGCAGGAGTCGTGTCAGCATATCAGTAGAAGTCTAGCTTAGGTAGCAAGTAGTACTCGGTACTCCGTGCTCAAGGTAGATAACACTCGCCATCCCGCCATCCCTTCCCCCCTAGATCATCCTCGTTGTTGACATGCGAAGTTGACGGTAACTTGGCGGCTCGGGCCAGAGTTGAAATAAGCCTGTGGAGAAGCTAAAGTGTAACCTTATCTAGGTTATGTAATCAATTTGCTTTCCCAACATCAAAACTCCAGCTTCCATCGAACACAATTGGATGTTTGCGTGCATGTATCTCATCTAACTTGCATCTCACTGTGGCAAGCTGATCAGGATATGGGAGGCCCTTGACTGGAAGGCGGGTGGCACTTTGCATCTGCATATACATTGGAACATCGTTTGGCTTGTGTTACCAGGTATCTTTTACCTGTGGACAAAGAGCATAAAGCCCGCTGAGTTCCCCCATCTCGTGAACGACGTCGAGATGGACGAGAATGATCCTCTCAAGCAGCCACTGATCTCTCAGGGGGGTAACATGGCTCACGGGGATTCCGCGTTGGCCGTAATTGGCAATAGGCGTATCCAACTCACTGAGGAGGATGTAAGTCTTCACCCGCTGGCTGTTCTATTGCTCCAATCTTCTTACACCGAGCTACTGGCTCTGGCATTGAACACTAGTACTGATAATTTGTCATAGAATAGGAACATTCGATGCAAGACCGATAAGGTTATTCTTGCCATCCTTGTTTGGGTATACTTTTTACAGGTACGAAATACACCTGGAACGATCGTCCCTTGAATGGATTATAAGGGGCAAATTATCAGGTAATCTTTGAAAAAATGGAAACTTATCTAACAAACCCCACGTCTATAGATCCTAGATAAAACGGTTCTAGGCTATGGGGCAATCTTTGGGCTCATCGAAGATACACACTTGACAGGGAACCAGTATTCCCTAGTTGGCTCCATTGGGCCCATCGCCCAGCTAGCATGGCAGCCGTTTTCAATGATACTAATCGTTAAGGTACCACATCGTATCCTGATGCCAGCTCTGATCCTAGGCTGGGGGTTGGCGCAAACTGCTATGGGCGCTTGCCATGATTATGGTGGCTTGCTCGCCACACGATTCTTCTTGGGATTATTTGAAGCTGGTTGTCTCCCCCTATTCAGTGTTATTACCAGTCAATGGTATCGCAGAGCCGAGCAGCCCATTCGAGTTGCGGCTTGGTACAGCACGAACGGTGCGGCTACCATCGTCGCGTCAGCCCTATCATATGGACTAGGTCACATATCATCTCCATCGATTCAGTCTTGGCGAATGTGAGTATAAAGCTTTCTGGGGAAAATTTGTATGTAACTCAGCTAACAGTTGCAGAATATTCATTTTTGTCGGGCTAGTGACTGTCATCTCGGCGCCATTCGTTTACTGGAAACTTGATAACGATATCCCTTCCGCTCGTTTCTTAACGGAGCATGAACGCGAACAAGCCATCGAACGGCTACGCGCCAACCAAACGGGGACTAGAGCCACTGAGTTTAGATGGTCACAAGTTTTTGAAGCAATGAGAGAACCCAAAACATACTTATGGATTGCAATGAGCCTCCTTCTCAACATTGGGGCATCAGTGACCAACATATTTGGTCCACTCATTCTTAACGGCTTTGGATACGACAAGTATCGAACGTCACTTTTGAACATGCCATTTGGGGCAGTCCAGGTTGCCATTATCCTTCTAGCATCTTATTGTGCTCAGAAGTTCCGAAGTAAATCTATCATGCTGGTCCTCTTGATACTTCCAGTCATTGCAGGACTGGCAATGCTATACGCTCTACCATTGGAAGGTTCACATGGCATACTGGTATTTGCTTACTACCTGCTTGCGTGCATATTCGGTGGAAACCCTCTCATTGTCACTTGGATTGTCGGGAACACTGGAGGAACTACCAAGCAGTCAATCATAACATCCCTGTACAATGCTGGCTCCTCTGTTGGCAACATCATCGGCCCCCTCCTCTTTGTTAAGGAAGATGCCCCTCGCTATAGAACTGGATTACGCTCGGTTTTGGGATCCTTTGTTGCGCTTACTGCTATTATAATGGTCCAAGTGGTGAATTTAGTTATTCTAAATAAGTTACACCAAAAGTCACGAACCGCGGAAGGGAAAAGGGCGATTATCAAGGATGTATCAATGAACGATCAATATGCCGATTTCGATGATGCAGACGAAGGACTTGAATTCACAGAGCCTCACGATACTGGCCGTGGTAATCGTGATGAAGAGAATGCCCCCGAACGAATTGACGTAATTGGACGAAGGCGATTGGGCGATAATGCTTTTCTAGATCTTACGGACAAAATGAATAATGAGTTCGTATATATCTATTGATTGAATCGAGAAGTTATAGCTCTGGGAATCATTTGTGGGGTCTCAGCTTGTTCTTCACGTCTGATCTATCTAGCCAGTTATGCACCATTACACCATTTAGAAAGTCTAGCTCACTGGAAAATCTAGGTACATACAAATATGAATAGGAGAAGAATACTATTTACTTCAAAGTAACCCAACGATGCTAATGCATTAAAAGAAATTCCAGCCATGCTTGCCTCTAAAAAGGTGTTGAACATCTATAAACTCCACTAAATTGTTGATGTATAGTATGGCCAGTTTTATACCAGCAGTGCACAGTTAATGTGCACACTGGGAAGCGCATCACGCATTCACGCTAACTTCAGAGGTGTCGAATCAGTTTCATAATAGGTGCAAATGCACACTTGCAAAAACGAAATACTCGCTTGTTTTTACTTACCCTGCCGAGGAAGAGCAGTAGCAACTGCATTCGCCTTAACCATGACTTCATCCCACTCTTTATCAGGCTCACTCAGCCAGGTGATAGCGCCTCCTGCACCGAGTTCGAGGTTATCCTCGTTTTTGATCACAGTCCGTATAACAACGGATTGATCAACTGTCCCGCTGGCACACATATAACCCAGGCAGCCAGAATATATTCCCCGTTCGGGTTCTCCTTCAAGAGCGTCGATTATCTTGACAGACCGAAGTTTAGGGGCACCCGTCATAGACCCGGGTGGGAAACAGCGTTCGACGACTTTAACGCCGCCAACGTTTTTAGCGATATGTGATTGAATGGTTGTAACAAGCTAGAGTATGAGTCAGAAAGCAGGGTCGTTATAGTGAAGAAATAGAGCATCAAGGAGAACTTACTTGATGAACGGTCTCATAGCTTTCCACCTGAAGAAGCTTTGGTACCTGTATCGATGTGGAGGGGGATATATTATGGAGGTCGGAGCGAATAAGGTCAACGATCTGATAGAGAATGAATGGTTAGAACTCTACTAGCAATCTCATTTGACACCGAAACATGACACCGAAACATCGAGGGTTAGGGATTGTACCATCAAATTTTCTGCGAGTTCCTTAACATCGGTTGCAAGCTGAACTTTTCTCCTTTCATCTTCCTTCTTATCCGGGCTAACAGCCAGGGTACCTTTGATAGGTTTCATTTCTGCAACACCTTCCCCATCAACAGATATAAACCGTTCAGGGGATGAAGAGAGTATGGCAGTGTTGCTAACGGGGAAGTTTATGTATGCAGAATAAGGGGCAGGGTTGCGGCTTCGAAGGGACAGGTATAAAGAATAGGGATCCACGTCGGGACTTCTGGCTCTGAATCTGGTAGTTAAGGTTACTTCGTATGTTTCGCCCTCCTTTATAGCCTGTTGGGCGGCATGAATCTTCTGGCTATATGAGTGTTCGTCATCGATGGCCTCAAAGGTGGGCAATGGTGTTGGAAGAGTATATGGTGGTGAGGGTGGCGACGCGAATAGATCGCGAGTATGTGAGAGGACTGACTCAAACTCGTCTTCAGTGAGGCCAATAGGTGAATGCGCGTTGATAAACTTTCCGATGGGGTCCTCATCTCCCCGGCGAATTAAGCCAAATGCCATCCATTCCCCAGTGTAATGGTCCAGCCTTAAAACAAGGTTGGTAAAGAGGTGTTGGCTGTCTGGATTAGCACGAGAATCTTCCTCCTTTGGTAGCTTTGAATATTTGTAACCAGGTAACGACTCTCGCTTCATTTCATAGCCGAAGTAGCCGATTAGTCCAACCTGAAGTAAGGGTTGCCCAACTTCCGTTTCCTCCCCGAGCTGGTTTGGGTGTATTGATTCAACATTTTGCTGAACGATGGATTGTTGAAACTGGTCAAGCCATGACCAGTAGGAAGTTGCGAGTTTCTCAGACTTGACTTGCTTCCCCTGTTGAGAAACCGATAAACTTCCGGACTGTGATGAGTAGACTAGGGTAAAGGCGCCGACCCCCAAGTAGGAGTTTCTCGAATGAGCGTCACGAACCTTGCATAAGTGTCAGCACATGAACCAAATAGAAATTATAGCCGGTGTAAGTTACCCTTGCGCTATCTAGCCAAGCTTCGCCGTCAAGAGATGTATTTCGAACAATAGTGTCGAAAACAGTCTGTGGTGCAGACCCCTTCCCAAGGCTGGTGCCTTGTATATAATAGGGATGCACCCCATCTGCTGAAGGTGAATTCGGAATTCCTTGCTCTGGGTCGAAGGCGCCTTGAGCCTCTCGAATGATTGCACTCTTGGCCAAGATTGAATCAGGCAATAGACCATCACTAGAAACGTTATGGACAACACCACCCCCCAAGGATGGGTTGTTGATCCAGAACTCAAGCACCTTATCCCGGAAATTGTCAATGATCTGTTGACCATATTTTGAGCACACACTTTCAGGATGCCATTGAGTTCCGTACATAGGGCGGCTAGCGTGCTTAACTCCCATTACCACAGGTGTTGTTGGCTCTTCCTCGTCAAAAGTCCAAGCCGTCAGCTCCAGCTCCTTGGGTAAATCTACAGATGATATCACATAATTAGCACCCATTCCCGGAAGTACTTATTTAATGGGGCCCATTTTGTACCGTTGAACGGAAGTACGAGACTGTTGTATCTCACACCGTCAAATTTTTCCGGTAGCCCCTCGAAGACACCGGTGCCTGAATGGCTAATTTTGCACACTTGTCCGTGTTTTATGTTTGGTGCATGTATTATCTTTGCACCAAACGATGTGCCTATCCCCTGGTGTCCGAGGCATATCCCCAATATTGGTATGTTAACTTCCCTAATTAGCTTTGAGTTGAATCCAAAATCGGATTCTTTGTCAGGGCTTCCAGGGCCAGGAGAGAGAATGATGGCGTCTAAGTACGGAAGAATTGAATCTCTAAACGTGTCCCTATATAATTTGGTCAGCAAACACAGGGTTTCCGATTACACATAGCACCAGATTTCCCGAGTATCTAGTTAACGGTATGGATGAACCAACCAAGTAAATTCATCGAAACGAATAACGGCTACACTCCACTCCGGGCATGCCGCCTCCTTTGCGGCAGCGGTAGTTTGTAGCAATTGGATGATATTATTCGTATACGAATCGTAGTGGTCTATGATGACAACCCGCAATGTTTTCGCGCCTTTCATCATCGCTGTATTCTGTACAGCCAGTGAGGACGCTTGGCTGAAGCCGCTAGTGGTATAATGGCAGAAAGCCAGACGATGCAGGTGCCGAATTGACGGATATCCCCAGGTAACAAATAGTCATGTAGAATAATTCTCGACTCGGGGATTCTGGCTGCCCGGTGTTATATATACACCTAGAACAGGTACTCCGTAGAAATGAAACCTCCGAAAAAGAAAAACCGGAATTGAAAGTAAGACTGGAGTAGGTCAAGGATATGGAAAATGCAGCAGATGACGGAGTGCTCCCCTTCGCCGAAGCAACAGGGGTCGAATCGGATGATCTTCAGGCAACTATTTGAAGAGAGGAATTGCCCGCAAACCACAACAGCAATGGTTCGGAAGAGTTATTGCAGTACATCAATCCCCGGCGCTTTATTCAATTACTCTTAACACCCACCTTCATTTTTATAATCCGCCAAATACCAAAAAACTGGCCAAGGCACGAAAATTTCTAAGGCATCACGTGACTAAACCTTCGGTCATTTTGCGATTTTTGATGCAGCAAACTCGAAATCTTCAGCAGATTTACTTCCATACACGGATGTCCATCTGCATGCAGGCCGGAACCTTTGCTAGACAGCATCACTTGATTTTCATGACAAGGTAGAGATTGTCATTAGATCGTCGCCTGTCAGCCAGCCCGCTCCCAGACTTCAAACCAGCCCCAGAACGGAGTAGACGTCCAACAAACGCCGGCGAAGACGCGCTACGTGAACCCGAAATACCCTCGTCTTCGATGCTAAGACATGGGTAAGAAGCTAGGGATCGATTAGTGAAATCAATTCTCGCAAAATATCACATAGATGAAAGTTGTCTATCGAATAGAAAGGCGATACGGAGTATCAACGATATGATATAGCGGTCTGGAATTACACCGCCATTGATGCCACCACCGATGCTATTGGGTGCTAGCCATACAGTTTCTACCAATGTTTCGTCAACCACCGAATAAACTGCAAGAGATAGGCGTCATACCCAGATTCACGGAGCCTTGGAGGCCGTTAGAAGCTGCCTTGTTCTAACAAGTTGATACAAGCCTATCCCCTCTACAGATACGGAGTACGATTAATAAGGCTGATAAACTGCAACTAAGAAACTGCAAAGTGTGATAACTGGAACGGAAAGATAGTCACTAAGAAGCTCCACCGGGGGGGGGGAGGAGACATCGTGTCTGCTGCTAATGCC
>JANTQJ010000703.1:0-11623 GCA_032989685.1 Arthroderma sp. PD_2
TATCCCAAGTCAGGGCGCAGATTCGGCGAGTCGGGCACCAGAACCCTCTTTCAGGTCAAACGACGTCCGCCGGTGGTGGTACGCCAGGTGGGAGTGTGCCGATGAACAGGTCTGGTAGTGATGGTATGGGCTATCAATAGATATGTTGTGGCGATAATATGCAGCTAACCGGCCCTTCCCAAGGCTCTCGGATACAGTCCAGACTATTCGCACTTCAGCGAGACATTTCGGCGGCCCGAGCAGACAGCAGTTGTCCACCAACTCCAAATATCTCTCAGGGTCGGTTCATACAAGTGCCTTGAAAAAAAAGGGGGGGAAGAGAGAGCTATGCTAATACAGTGACATTTTAATCAGCCACGTACCACCGGCCTAGCTTTTCTAATTCTGTCCGTCGTCCCTCCTTTGCTGGGACCCAGTCCCCTGGGGATGTAGTGACCACGCTACAGAAACCCTCAAGGCGAAGTTCGGGTGAAGTAGCCCAGCCAAGGGGCAGGGGAGGATCTCGAGCAGCCGCTCTTTCACCTCTCTCGCCACGTCCGGACGAGGATAGTCCCGGACCTCTGTCGTCGTCAAGCTCGAGCTCAAGTTCTGAGGCTTCTGACCGGCCGCAGTATAGGCGGTATAGCAAGTTCTCTATGATGCAGAAGCCTGTGCAGCAAAAGAACGACGATGAGGACGAGGAGGATGATTCTCCTGCATTTCTCCCTCTTGAATCGCTACATGATACCAGGAAAGGTGCATCTCTTGGTGACCCCGCATCAACGTTACGCGAGGCGCCCCAACAGGTCAAACATCAAGGCCGGCAAGTATCAGGCGGCACCACGCCACCAGCGAGGGCGAAACAAGACTTGCCAGAGTCATCTGCCACCAGCTCAAGCTCCGGTATGGCCACCGGATCACCTACTAACGGCCCGGCGCCTTCTCGCCGCCCTACCGCTCCTATCGGGCCCCTGAGCCCACGACGAACCGCAGAACTAGCCGGACGCAGCCCCCACGGGCGTCTCCGCCGAGAGGGCAGCGAAGGCACTCCGAGTATGGGAAGTAGCTTTAGTGATTTGGATGGTATGTTGTAGAAAAATGAAGAATCTGGCAATATTCTGCTATAACTTCTTATCCGTATTAGCGAGTCGAGTGCTGACCTTATACTCCGTACCTGGTATCAAAAGCATTAGATGCCAGTGTTTCCCAGTCTGCGTTAGAAGAAGCTCTGTTGAGCAATATGCAGCGTAGTGGTGTTACGAGCCGGATGAGTACCATCAGCCAGGCATTACGAAGCAGATATCTATGATTTTGCCTGTCCGTTGGCAATTGTCCTCGGAAAGCCCTCAACTGCAGCTACATTATGTACTTACGTATAGTGTATATACGAGCCATCTATCCCGGATTACAACCCCTTTTGTATGTGTTTGCTTGTTCTGCTGCTTGTTTTTATAGAAGCAAAACGGACTATGACCGTGATTACTAAGCAGTCCCTTGCTGACTAAATGATGAGGTCACCTGGTTTTTTTATCCCGAGGCACAAAATCAAGATCTCGCTGAAAAACCTCCCGACAACATCGAAGAGTTGACAGTATTCGCTGCTGGTGATTGACATACCCGTCTTACTCTACTGCTGGGACTGCGTATTCAATCCGTCGTGAGAATTCCTTTGCATCTCTTTGCAATTGGCTTTTACAACTTCGCCTTTGATGTTCTTCCGCTTTGCCCCGCCAATGATAAGATATACAAAGTAGGATCTGGAACCGCTAAGGCTTCAATCGTATATATAAAGAACTCGCCGAAGAAATAGAGACACCTTCTCTTAATATCTCATTCATGACAGAGGAAGGCAGATCAACCTATACAACTACCATTCATTCCAACTAAGCTGATACCTCATCGTTACTCACTAAAGGGACTGGCTTTGTCAATATCTCCATATACTCTATACCCTGAAATAAACAGCAAATCCACCACAATGCCTGAAGAAGCAGCCCACATAGCTCCGTCGACACAGACCCTGACCCCGGAGGAAGCTGAATCCTACTACTTTAAAATCAACCCAGCACCCCCTTCCTTACAGGAGCATCATGAGCTGGCAAAGGAGTTTATTGACAGACATGTTCAGACAGGCCGAAGATTGGTCCTTGTCACGTCTGGAGGGACAACAGTACCTCTCGAAACACAAACGGTCAGATTTGTGGATAACTTTTCCGCTGGTACGCGTGGAGCTACATCTGCGGAATACTTCTTGCAAGAGGGATATGCCGTGATCTTCTTGCATCGACAGTTCAGTCTTCTTCCATACTCGAGACATTTCAGCCATTCCACCAACTGTTTCCTCGACTTCATGGATGAGGGTAGTTCGTCATCCACAGCATCGTCGAGCTCAGGCGGGAATAATAATAATAACAACGATAACGACCACGGCCCTATCATCGTTCGATCGGAATATCAAAATGAGATGCGTAAAGTGTTGCGACAATACCGTTATGCTAAGGAGAACAACCTTCTCCTTGTCCTCCCCTTCGTCACGGTGACGGAATATCTATACGAGCTTCGATCACTAGCAAATCTTATGAAGCCACTTGGTCCCAACGCACTCTTCTACCTCGCCGCAGCTGTTTCCGACTTCTTTATTCCGACCGATAGAATGGTAGAGCATAAAATTCAGTCATCAAACGAACCCGTTGCCAACAAGGAGAAGAAGGATCAAAGCAAAATTGACTCGGGCATCTCTCCTGACTCGATTTATACCGGCTTCAACGACCCCAAACCCCCAACACACGGTAAAAAGCTGATTATCGATCTCGACCCGGTACCTAAATTCTTACATCGGCTCGTCGACGGCTGGGCACCAGTTGGAAGTATGGTAGTTAGCTTCAAGCTTGAAACGGACCCGGACCTCTTGATATCGAAATCCGAGCAAGCGTTACAACGCTATTCGCATCATCTAGTCATTGGAAATTTGCTATCAACCCGAAAATGGGAAGTTGTGTTTGTGAGTCGTGACAAAGCAACTGGAAAGTTTGGGTTGAAATGGGTTCGTGTTCCAAAGTCGAGTACTCGGATGAGAAAGGGGAGTATGGCAGCGAGTGGAGGTGGGACTCATCTTCAGCCAGACGTGGAAATTGAAAGTTTAATCATCCCAGAATTGAAGAAAGCGCATTCTGAAATGATACAGGGTCCCCAAAGCACACAAGAGGCAAAGTGAATAGCTGAGTTGGTGGATAATGGGCATTTGTATGTATGGCGAATATGGGTGTTCCCTATAGTTCAACCGTGTATACATATTTTCCTTCTGGGCCAACTGGAAATCTTTCTTAATTCCTAAACTTGTAATACAAAACGAGTGTGACAATATGCTATCAACTTAAACACGCCGCCATTCCATGCCTCCATAAAGATAAAAGTCCGCGCTCCCGTCCGCGCTTCTGTCTGCATCAATCCGTATGCTAGCGCCTAGTGATATCACTCAAGTGGTGGTGCTGATGGATCTTCCATGCACTGGTCAACACGCATGATGCGCTTTCCAGATTTCTTGACTAGCTGAAAGACGTCCCTGAAATATGAAATAGTTGTGGGACTCAAATAGTGCATCACGGCAATATCACCCCCTTTCTCAAAATCTCTCTTGAATGCTTCAAATTGTTTCTCGGGTGTTGGAGAGCCAGCCCATAGCCAGTCTTCGATGTCAACGCTCCAGTTGATAATGTACGGGTCAGCGATCAAAGCTGCAAGGCGTTGCCTAGTTCTAGCACCAACATTGCCGAAAGGTGGGCGGAAATAGCGACCTAGACCCACATTATTAGTAGCTTTTGAATATTACGGGGAGTAGGTAGTAGGTACACACTTTCAATCCCTAGCCTGTCTTTGAAAACTTGCATATTTTTCGAGAATTCTTGGTCAATATCTTCGGTAGTCGGCAAACCTTCCATCCTAGAAGATTGTTAGCCTGGATTCTGCAGAAGGAACTTCTAGAGTACGCAATCAAAGATATATAATAACATACATTGGGTGTGAGAAAGTATGAAGAGCAACCTGGTGCCCACGTCCAAGCATCTCCTTATAAACGTTGGTAAAATTGGCAGACTCGTCCAATAGCCCATTCCCGACAGTGAAGAATGTCACAAGGATATTCTCCTCCGCCAAAATTTTCATGACCTCCTGGGCATATTGTGGCTGGCCGTCATCAATTCCAAATGCAAAGGAGTTGGGTCTTTTGCATTTTAACGCCAACGTACCGGTGGGAAGTTTGTTAGGTATATCTAAAGCATTCGGGAGTGAAGAGACGATTTCAATTTTGAACAACATTACTTCTTCGCGGGTATAAAAGCCGTGAAAGCCGATCGAGTTAGCCCTTGCAAAGTCTATGTTGAAGTGAGAGAGAGGGATATAGATGTCTTCCCCATTAGCATAGCGAGAGGCCTCGACGGAGTCCCAGGTTTCTGGGAATGGTGCCACATTCTGGTTGCACCGTTCATTCTGCTGAGTGAAGCTGATGGTGAACTTATCAGAGCCCTTGAAAACAACGTGTAAATATGCATCATTGTATCTGGTCATGTCACTGCAACCTCCTGAGAGCTGGGTATAGAAGTTCATATCGGCATTGGTAGGGCTAAGACGAATAAAGCCTTCGCCGTATTGAGCTGGCATACCCTCGTCAACTCCATGCCAGATTCCCAGGTCGTTTGTTGCTGGGCTTCGAAAGGTATCAATCACCCAGGGGTCATACTTTGCGACTGGAGCGGCCAGAGACGTTCCCGCGTTGAGGAAAAGAATAGTGGCGGCCGCGACTGAGGCTATACGCCGGAAGCCGTACAATGGTGCCATGGTATCCGTAAAAGCTGCACTAAAAAGTTCTATTGGGTAAAGGCAATGCGAATAGACGGTGTATCAAGGGTATAAAATGCTCTCGTGTGTAGCTTTACTGCGGGTAAACGATGAACACGCGATGAAGCTATTCATATTGAAACGGAAAACTCGAGCAAGTTTTCATCTCAACAATAAACATGGACAAGACAGAAAGAGCCGATGAGATAGAAATTAAGCCAGAAGGCGCGACTGGAGCAGATATTTATATCAAAGACTAAATGTTCACGAAACTAAAGATCTAGTCGAGCTGGTTGGTCCATGAAAGTTGGAAGACAGATGAAGATACGCGAGGTTCTTATCTTCACGAAATGTTAGATGTTTATCCCGTTTTTCCTAACAGTAACAACCTTCTACTTTCTTAGCATACGCACTACTTTACAACAAGAACAGAGACCATCGAGCAACAGAGAGACAACTTTATTATTGGAACTAACTACCTAACTACCTATCTAGTATTGCGTTCGCAGTTGACTCGCTATTTTTTTTAAAGAAACTAATTATTATTGCACGATGTGTGGTGTCATGGATACCGCCCCGCCAGCAGTTTCAATTCGTTAAACTTGTTGCTCCCTCCCTAGACTAATGTTCAAAGGGAGGGGAGCAACAGACACTCCGTAAAGGCAGGGGAAACAGCTGGGGGCCGGCAGGGCGGTATCCACGGCATAGAAATTGAAGATGGAAAAAGAAATAAAAATCAGATGTTTTTTTTTTTTGTGTTTTCGATTTATCGTTCGCAGTCGTCGAGAAAAAGAGTGCGTTCGTGCTGGTAAAATGAAGAGAGGTGTGGTGGGCAAACGTGCCTAAGACCATGGTGGAAAGAGAAACACCCCCAAGGTGCATCGATATCACGGATCGAATTTACCAGTCTCCATCAGCAGGGGCTTGCCAGCCACTTCCAGCATCGGCAGCGGTAGCATTGTCACCTGCGGCCTCAGCGAAACCGGCAGCAGCTGCAGGAGGAGGGGCACCCCAGCCATCACCAGCGCCATCAGCGTTGTCGCCGTTACCGTCCTCATCATCGGTGTCGTCGTCAAATTGAAGCACGCCGTCTGGTGGAGCTTCACCCTGCAAGAAGTCAGGAACAGTCTGGTTGCATTCCATGAGGATTTTAACGAGGTCAGCACCCATATCGGAGTTTCTATCATTGTAGAACGAGGTCGCAAGGCCTGGATTGCCGATACGTGCAGTACGACCTAGATGGAAGAATGTCAGGTTTGAGGTCTTGCATATTCATCATGAAGCAACTTACCAATGCGGTGGATGTACTCGTCAATGCCGCCGTGAGAGACAGAAGGCAAGTCAAAGTTGATGACATGCATGACATTCTTGATATCGAGACCACGAGCAGAAACCGCAGTGGCAATCAAGATGGGAGACTTTGCAGTCTTGAAGGCACGGCTAATTGTCTCAACGTTAGTATAGATTGCATATAAGCAGGGGATGTGGGAGGCTAACATGGCATCTTCACGCTCACGCTGGGTACGGTCCGAATGGATAGAGGTACTAGGCAACCCCATGTTGAAGAGGAAATCGTCAAGGAGATCAGCTTGAGGCTTGGTGTTGACGAACACGATGGTACGGGATGGTGGCATAGCCATCAGAAGATCGTAGAGACACTTCTTTTTCATGCTGTCCTCAGCCCAGACAACCTATAACTTGTTAGAGAAGCAATGCAGGGAATGGATAATAGATGATAGAACACAACATGCCTGCTGGGTGACGTTCAAGTGGGAACTACCAACACGGCCAATGCGGATTCGAACATAGTCATTAGCCAGGAACTTGCGAGCGACTTGACGACAGCCCTTGTTGAAGGTAGCGGAAAACATCATGTAACGATGGTCGGCATCCTCGTTAACATCTGTTAAGCGTGGTTAGCGTTGCAATAGGTCTATCAATGGGGTACATATCCGTACCTCCTCCTGCCAAAATCTTGGTAAACTCTGCCTCCCAATCGGCTTGCAGAAGCTCATCGGCTTCGTCGATGATGGTGTAACGGACACGGCAAAGACTCAGAATGTTGGGTTTATCCATGAAGTCAATGAGACGACCGGGAGTAGCGATCAAGATGTCACATCCCTTCTGGAGCTCGGTACGCTGGTCACGAGTTGGGCCACCTCCATAGATGACACAAGGACGAAGCATGGAACGGTAGCAGAGACGGCGTGCCTCATCGAAGATTTGAGTAGCCAACTCGCGTGTAGGGACGACAACGAGGACAAGGGGTTCGGCACGGACCGAGTCCAAACTCTCATTGAAGCCGTTGCCCAGATCAGGGCGGGGAGCAGCGAGTTTCTTTGCCTTGCCCATCAGTCTAGACAACACTGGGATCAAGAAGGCAGCAGTCTTTCCGGATCCTGGAAGATTTATTAATACCATCAAACAAAAGTTGGCAGCGGTGATATGGGGCTTATTCACACCAGTTTGGGCGACTGCAATCAGATCATGGCCAGTCATAACCGCGGGGATAGAGTAAGCCTGGACAGGAGTTGGAACGATATATCCGCAAAGCTTGATGTTATTCAACATGATGGGGTGCAAGCCGGCATCATCGAACTATATCAACGTTTAGAATCAATACCACATATCGGCTATAAACCACGGGTCTAACTTACACTCTTGATGGGATCAGGACGTTCGGTGGTCTCGGCGGTAACCTGAATCTGACGAAGGCTATCACAAGAGAGAAATAGAGAGGTTAGCAAGGAGTAACAACACGTAGACGTAGCGACAAGTTGCATGGTAGAGACTTACTTTTCGACAAGTTTACCAACACGAGGGATGTACTCATCCTTGAAGAGCATTTGCTCAAGCTCCTCGTTTGGAGGACCAATGTCACCATATTCTTCCTTCCATTCATACTTGGCAGAGTTGGAAGCCCAAGGCAACGCGTCTGCAACCTCATCCTTGTTGAGAGTATTGTAGGCATCGTAATTGTAGCGTTGAGGCACAACCCAGCCCTTTTCACGCGCCATCGCAGCAGACTCCTCACCTCCAGGCAAAGCTGCAGCCAAAGTGGCCATATCCTCAAGAGGCTCCTGAGTCAACGGCTGCGCCGCCTCGACGCTGGTAACAGACATGATGAAGCTGCTACAGAGACTAGTCCTAGCTGTCAAGTAGATGTTAGCATCTTGAGAACGCGCCTGCAGCCAAACAGCCCTCGAAACCAAGGGTAGATATCAGAAAACGACGAAGAGAGAATTCATACAGGAATAGTTACTTTTCAGAGATCAAGAGGCTGTCACTTACGCAAGCAACTCGAGTTGTTCCAGTCCACACCACTGGTAGATGTCTGAGGGATGAGAAATGAGGTTGACAGCCAGAAGTTGAGGAAGTTTTCCAGCAGACGTGAAAAATAACAACAACAGAGAGAGAGAGAGAAGAGAAGAAGAACACACAACAGAAATAACTTTCTTTTATAGCCTGCGCCGAGAGAAGCAAATTTCTTCACTTGCTAGTCAGCGGGCGTGTCCTCTATCTCTTGCCGGACTGTAGATTTGCAGTGAGATAGAGGGCATGGGAGCGTTAAAGGGGGAGACGGAAGGGCATAGAAGAAGCCAACAGGAGCGAATGTCAACAAGATGGGACGAAAAAGCATTCTGCCTTCTGTATGTTATTTGGCATGTCTGGGCTGGTTGCCTGGGAGAACAATAATCACAGGAAATGTCTTCTTGGTTAATACCCCGTAGGCCGGCATTCTTTTTTATATCATTATCATTTAACTGGTATCATTTGTTAGGGAGCCCAGGCTGGGTCCTATGGGTAGCTACATTCAGTCCTTGTTGACGGTATAAAGGAGATATAAATCCATCAAACAAACGGACATGGCCTGGTAAATATAGCAAGGCTGCAGAACCAGTTATGCAGGTCAGACGGGACCCTACATGGCATCAAAATTGGATATCAAATAAAGAATCACAAAAACCATATAGCTGGTTTAGTAAACCGAGTCTTGCAAGCTGTTCGACCTGTTCTATGGCACTGCTATAACAGAGGGACATCTGTGGGTAAGATAACGCTCCTGTTGCCTTCAATCCATAGCCCTATGATATCTCGATGAAGGCCACGGTTGGGTATTAACTCAAGTATCAAGATGAAGGAAACACAAAACACAACAGGTAAAAGTTCGCCCATAAATGTTATATCACATATATCAACAAGAGAACTTCCTTGATCGCTATAAGCGAGTAAATGTCGAGTTGATTTTCGAGTTTTGTTGATTTTGCTGTATTTATAGTGTATTTGCCGTACATGTATGTACGGAGTAGGTGTACTCTATTGGCTCAGATATGTAATCATAGTATTGGTGTGTAATAAAGTGAGTAAGCAAATGACTCAGCAATTTATTTCCCAATTAGGAAATAAAACTGATTAGTCATTACCATAGGATCACGGGACAAGGATAAAGTCAGATTGAGGTCACATGCATCCAATGCTTAGTCATGGCCAATCAACGCTCGAGTAATTCCTCCCCCTTTTCCCACCTATCAAGGACGAGGATATTCCACTTGTTTGCAAAACCCCTATTTATGATATTATATAGAACGCCAGGTCATTAAGATGTATTCAGACTCCATATCATCCATGATGCTTGCCACTCATAAGATATGCACGTATAATCCATAAGAATCGCGAAAGCTCTGAATACCCGGATGTAGTCAGGGACTATTACTCTGCTACCTCCGTATTGCCATCCTCCTCCTCTTTCTTCTCCCCCTTATTTCCTCCATCTTTCTTCTTGTCTTTCTTGTCCTCGTTGCCCAATCTCCTGTCATCCCCTTTCTCCTCACCCTTCTCTTCACCTTTCTTATCCCCACTGTCCTTCTTCTCGTCATCGATATTCTCCTTACCCTTGCCCCCTTCTTCCTCACTATCCTTAGGGTCCTTGTCTCCCTTTATCCCTTTATTTCCTTTACTCTTGCCATCATCTTTCCATCCATCTTTATCTCCCTTCGGTCTCTCGTTGCCGTTTTTCATGTAGTCATCTTTTTGCTCATCCTGATCTCCCTTTTCCTTGTCGTCCTTTGGTCCGTCTTCCAGCTTCTTTTCTCCATTGCCCTTCCCCTTATTCTTGTTCACTTTCTCTTTATTCTCTTTCTCGCCATTTCCCTTCTGCTCTTTTTTGCCCCCCTTCTGTTGTGCATCCGCCTCCTCTTTGCCATCCACTTTGTCCCCGTCCTTCCCCTTGTCGCCCCGGCTCGCATTCTCAACCATAACAAACCGTCCCATGCTCGGTACCCCGTCCACAACGACGTAAACCACATACGATCCGGGAGGGGCGACGTTTGAGTCCGGAGGCATAGTCACGTCGATAACCTGCTGGGCTTCGCCCGGCTTCCAACCCTTGTAATCAAGATAGAGCATCCGATGGCCCATATGTAATGAGTGGGTTACAAAGCCACCGTGGTATAGCACGATGTGAAGATCAATCGCTTCCTTGTGGACTTTGAATTTTACTGTAAAGATTCCACTGTTAGATACTAGGTTCCTTGAAGAGAGGACAACGTCCTGCGGCCGTTGGTTCGCTTTCTTGCCACTGAGGTAGTGGGGGGTATAGATCTCGACGCGGAATTCGGTGACATATGCTTCCTTGGGATTCTTGGGATTTGGGACGAGGACTGGTTGCTCTACAGGATTCGAACCTGCGACCATTACTGTTCCGTCAAGTAGCAGAAGGGAGACGGAGTGGTACATCCGAGCAATAGTGGTTGACCCACCGACGGCCCAGCGCTCGACATGAGAAGCGTGAGGGTTGTATATCCAGGGATCATACACTGGTTCCTTTGCGATGCCAAACCCCTGTGCACCACGACTACATCCATTCAACCAGACAATCGTGCCATCTGGCAAAAGTGTCCCTTCCACCATGACTCTTCCATTCGGCATAGACTCGACCTCCCAAGTTGGATTCTCAGACAGGGGTTTTATACGACCACAGCTGGCATCAGTTGGACTATTTATATCAGGGTAAGAACCCCCTCCGCATATCATAATTTCAGGCTCCCAACTATTGGCAGAGCTCAAAGGGAGCATGACACTTCCTCCGGTGTTTGGGTAGGTCCTGAAATCACCACGGAGATCGGGAAGGGTCTTCACGATGGTATCAGTTTCCACGTTGAATAGCTGCGAAGATTTTGAGACAAAGATAAAGAGATTGCCATCTTTTAGGAGATGAAGGAAAGGGTACATGTAGTAAGGCTGGTTTCTCTCAAGAATGGACAATACTATGCTCTCGCCGTGAGGATAGCCATCACGATCAAGCAGTTCATACGTCGGATTGTTGTTATCCGAGTTTGTCGGATTCAGGCCGTTCAAGCTGCCAGATGCCACGAATACTTTTCCATCGGGGAGGGTTTGTACAGATGGATACCAGCGCGCTGATGATAGGGTATGACCAGGCTCGCTCCACCCCTCATCTGACCTTAGATCGTCAAACTTCCGTTCTAGATATCTGATCCCTTTGAATCCATCCTTGATGGTTGGGTCTATATGTGTCAGGGGGCCGTTTCCACCGACAGACAAGGCACGGCCATCAGCTAGGATTGTTCCACCGGCGCAGAATGCATTTGTCTATGAATGATGGTAGATTAGCGTGTTGAAATCTTACCAGTTGAACAAAAGTGCAAACCTTGTATTCCAGGCCGACAGCCTCATTCGAAACCGGGTCATACTCTGCAGAATAGGCAAACTGTCCGTTCGGTAGGACTATCTCTGTATAATTTTCTATCTTGTCGGCAAATGCGACTTTCCCGTTGGGCATCAAGATGGC
>JANTQJ010000704.1:0-11621 GCA_032989685.1 Arthroderma sp. PD_2
CGGTAGATGTAGAGGCAGTCGGACCATCCGGGTTCGTCTGTCCTGTCTGTCTGGCGGCAACATCCTGCTCGAGGACGAGTTCTAGAGATCCCATCTTCTCCTTCAGCTCCATCAGCTTCATGCGTGACAGCGCATCTGTAGTCGGGGATAAGAAGAGACAGTGACGCTTGAACTTCGAGCAGTTGGTGCAGGGGTGAAGCCTGTCGCATTTGAGCTTTCGTCGTCGACATTCTAGACAAGAAGTTATCATTCGATTCCGGCGACGGATCTTCGTTGTCGTCGACGGCTGCGATTTCTTCGATCCTGCAGTGGTCGTGGCAGCTATAGGGGCTGCTGTACCCTGCCCGTCAGCTTGATATTGATAGCTGCTCCCATCGAGCTTCCCAGCGCTGCCTTGCTCCGGCCCGCCAGCCCACGACGCAGGCCCGCTCGAGTACTGCTGATACTGCTGCGAGCCATTGCCGGCGCCCTCAGCAGCAGCAGCAGAAGAGGAAGAAGCAGTGTTCTGGTCAAACCCGGGAGGCGAGAGACGTATCGACGGGGCGGGAGCTGGCGTCTGCGTGGAGTTCGGCGCAGAAGTGGGCGGACGAAGATGACTAGAACTGAACCCCAGTGGATCCATCGAGCAAGCGTATCAAGCTGATCATACAAAGTCACCCGATAGGCGCCTGCTAAAGTCCGAAGCGATTCGGTGCTGATTCTGATGGATGGTCGTTGGGGCTGATGCTCCGTGAGGCTTGATAAACCGTCTATCTGGGGTCTGTTACGCCCGTTAGCGAGAGAGAGAATATATCTTTAAGCGTTATCAAGGGTGCATGCAGTAGCTCGAGATCTAACAGATGCGTCTGTAAGATTGCAGTCGATATGCGCTCTTTCTTCTCTCCGCCGCGCTGGATGTATGTCTCCTTCCAGCTTTCGTTCCCGGGTCTTTTATAGAGCAAGCAAGATGGAGAGAAAAGGATAGGAGAAAAGGATAGGAGAAATAGGAGAAATGGGACAGCAATGGCTTCCCCAGATATGCCTTCGCTTTACCAGGCTTTACGTACAGACGGAGATCCAGCTGGTGGCTGGCCACGCAGTTATACGAGACAGCTACAAGGAACTAGACAGGGGATACTTCAGTTGAATGAGCCTGATCCCACCATTCGTTCGACCATAATATGGAGTAAAGCACCGGGTCATGCATAAGGCGATGGCAGCCTGATTACAACTTGCCAATTAGCTTTCTTTGTTAATTGTTTTCCGTTGCGACTCAGCTTCGAGTTGTTATATTTTGAACGGGCTAGTGGGACGGAGTAGAACGACTTCACGTCGCCAAGGGCCAGCGAGATAAAGCGCCTAGGATGGAAGGCTGTACTATGGAGAAGAAGCTGGCTTGTTAATTTACTTTGAGCCATTTATATTCGCTAAGGTACGGAGTGCAATCATCAATTCAACTCTCCGCAAAATATTTCATACAAGCACTGATTATTCTTATCAAAACCAAAGATCTCTTGCGCTTCACCCATCAAGCGACCGTATCTTGACGCTGCGGTTACTCAACGCAGACCGTAAATGTCCAACAACCTCCTTTCTCCGGACGGTTTTACTCCTCCAAGTTTGTAAGTCTTCCGAAACAATCAGATCGCCAATATTACCCTGAGCACTGCGTCCTAACAGGCTTGACCGGAATCGTTGTGAGCCCGCTGTTCCAGACTCTGGGGTCTGGTACACACTGCGACCATACCCGTCCTGGGAACTCTGGGAGCCAGGAGTGACGGGGAATCGGCCAGTAGACGCTCTTTTTGAGTGAGGTGTGAGGAATGGTGATGCCTCCCTGCTTCGTCCTGGAGCTGGGGAGCCAGAGACGTCGATTCCCATTCGCCTAAGTTGGGCTTCAATGACATCGACATCACCACTCTTTCGCTCGGCCATGTTCGTCATAGTAGATATCGTAGACGTCACCGCTTCAACCGTCGGTCGAGCCATTTTTCGGTCCCCATCAGCAGCCGCCTTGGAAGTGTCCGCGAGCTTGGCTCGGAAAATCGATATATCTCGCTCTAGGTCGGCAACTTTGGAACGTGTTTCCGTTGCCGCTTTTCGGAGGTCTTGTTGGAGTGCAGCTTGTTCGGGGGATAGCGGTGCAGATGCGATTGCAATCGAGTCAGTATGCGCATCGAGAGTCCTCTGGAGGCTGGCGAACTGGCCACGGAGCGTCACTAGGTCTTTGCTGATTAGTTGCTGGCATTGATCGAACTTTTCTTGTACGCCTTCAACTCTGCCTTTCTGGAGAGCTGCGTCTAGAGCTTCTACTCCTAGTTGCAACTTCTCCATTTCTGACAGTAGATGCCTTTCGTTAAGCACATCGGAGCATCGATCACTCTGTAGGATCCTCAACCATCTCTTGTAATCATTTTCTTTCGCGGACTCTTCGTAAAGTAGGAATGATGACAACGACCGAGAGTTAATTCCTAGGGTATCTATCATCGTGTTGATATCCCGGAATAGCAGCTCTACCTGTCCCGGTATGCCTGGCTTCATGCTCTCGCCAGTGTAGCCTTGATGAGGCAGGAATGGGTCCAGAGCCGGGGACGGGGAAATAGGTCGAGCTAGATCCGCGCGTAGCTGCTCGTCTTCGTCATCTTCGCTGAGAGGCTGAGTTTCAGCAGCTAGCTTCTCAACTTCCCGTTGAGTCCTTGCCTGGTCTTCCGCTTGATCCCGTGAGGGTGATACTTGTCTCGCAAGCATAGAACCTTCAAGTGTAGCCTTTCGTCGAGTAATTGCTCGATCTGGAGCGCTGGGGGCACTGGTTGATCGGAAGCCGTCCGCTCTTGCAAGCATCTGCCCTGACCGACGAACGGGGCTGGGTGACCGGGGACTCAGCCGTGGTCGAGGTTCTGGTAGACCGGGAGGTGGGAAGATGGGTTTTGGTATCTCTCCAAATAACGGTTTTGCTCCTCCAGGTTTCGATTCCGAAGTTCCACGCTTCGTAAACAGGTCACTCATGGGGCTCTTATCTGCAGCTCCGCCAAATGAGCTCTCAGGCGATGTCTTTAGACTCTGAACACGGTGGTCTGCAGCTTCATCTGTAGGGCTAAGGTCATGTCCCACTTCCTCTCCGCTATCTTCAAAGTCTGCATCGCCTTCTTCAGATTCTGCAGGTAGCGAAATAACCGTAGCTTCTTTTTGGAGTTCAGGTTGCTTTGGCTTCGTGAAGTCAGGGGGCAGCGGGGCATCCTCAACTGACGTGCCTGAGACGCCGCCAGAGGAAGACGCAGATGTATCTCCAGGAGCGTAGCTAAGTTTGCTGGTGGATTCAGGTGGAAGAGGAGCGTCAATGGCTTTTGCCAGAGGTGTTGGGGGGGCCTCCTTGGGCGTCTCAGCTATAACTGTTGACGGCGAGCGAACAGATTCCTGAGGAGGTGATAAAGGAGTAGATGGTGGCTCTTTGGACTCTGGGGGTATACTAAAAGAGGTTGTAGGTGTTGTTGTTTCTGGGCTGGTTTGTGGCTTTGGTTTTGGCTGCGGTGCGTTGAACAGACTTGGGAACGACGGCAGCTTCTGTTCTTGAGACGGGGTCTGCTTTTGAGGGGAGAATAGAGGGATAGGAGGTGCGGAGGTAGGGGTTGAGCTAACCGCCGGCTCAGCGGGCTTTGGAGTCTCGGTCTTGATGCTACCAAGCATATCACCAAAAGCAGCACCCATTGACAAGGCTCCGCTAGGTGGCTCGGGTTTATCTTCGTCCATTGCACCTGTTGTATCTGGTTTGGCCGAAGACCCTATGAAACCACCAGCGCCTCCTCCTCCGGTACCAAAGCCAGTCAATGGTTTTTCAGGCTGTCCGAATGGTGGAGGCGGGGACATGGTTGAAGGGGTAGTAGATGACCCGAATAATGGCTGACCAGCCTTTGCAAACGGATTATCATTGGAAGTAGCTTTCGCGAATGGACTCTGATCTGAAGCCGGCTTTCCGAATGGGCTGTCGTTCGACGCTGGCTTACCAAATGGAGTTGTGCTGGTAGCTGGTTTTCCAAATGGACTATCCGTCGAGGCTGGCTTGGTGAACGGACTAGTCCCTGACGCAGCTGTCTGAGCAGCACTGGCAAAACCACCACCTGAAGACGCAAATGAACCGAATCCTCCGCCAGAGCCCAGATTAGCGAACCCAGAGCCAGCAGTTGATCCGCCGGCTCCAATCGAAGGCTGCCCAAAAAGTGATCTCCCACCTCCTAGCGGTGCAGCCTGACCGAACGCGGGGCTACGATTTCCGAGGTTTCCAGGGCTACCAAATGCAATTCCCCCGCCTGTTTGTGGTGTTGTGGAACCAAATCCAGAGGCGGCACCAGTACCACCTGGGGTTTGAGAGAATGACCCAAGAGGGGAAGGCGAGCCAAACCCTGGCTTGCTCTGCATGCCCAAAGTTGAACTGGTGCCAAAACTAGGCGCAGCTGGTTTGCCGAATGAGGGTTGACCAAAGCTAGACTGTCCAAATGGAGACTTAGCTGGCGTTGCAGCCGCCGCGGCTGGTGCTGCGGGAGTAGTCTGTTGCTGGCCTTGCTGACCGCCGGTCTTCACAGCTGATAGTCCGCTGTAGGGTTTCTGCTGCCTTATGGACTCTGAGTGTACAAACCACCATGATGAAAGCATACCATCATTTGTCAAGACTAACAGGGCTGGAAGTGGGGAAGAAGATTCTTTGATTTCTTCATCTCCGGGGATGGGAGATATGACACTATCCTTGCTAGACAAGTCTAGGCACATGCCAATAGGTGATGTATCGTTCATTTCCTCAGTCATGGGGAGCACTGCTCTTCGCGAATCATCAGCCATTGTTATAGTGGCGAAAGTCGGAGTGCCATCTGCGGTCGATTGTGTAATCAAGCCAATATCTGTAGAGGCAGTAGATGCGACAATCAAGGCTTCCTTCAGATGAGGCTCGAAATCTCTCATGCGGGCTGTGAACTGGTATGCGGGGTGTCGTGCCAAACCGAACGGTGCGCTAATTTCGGGCAGTTTTCTAAACTCATATTGATCCGGAGGTTTTCTGGTGGCAATATAGTAATTGGAAGCCGGTGGAGGGCCATCCGGTGTACTTGTTGGAGTATAGACGATGAAAAACACATGGTTACCCAGCCATAATATGGAGGAAACTACACAGTGGGTAAGTCAAAGTCCAAAAGGGGTAGGGAAAAAGTAGTGGCTACAACTCACCATGGTGATCAGCTCCGACCTCCGGGGCTCGTGGAATCTCAGCCTGACCCTGTCCATCGGGTTTTAATTGAAAGATCGTTCCATCTCCCAACCCAGCTACAAGCTGTGTGCCCTTGTTACTCCAGCAAACAGAGCTGACACCGGATTTCAACACCGGACCTGCTGGGCCGGAAGAAAGCTGGTTGGACTTCAGATTTGCCACCAATAGCTCTCCGTTGGTCGTAACCGCTGCAAACAGTTCGGGTGTGTCAGGGTTTGGGTTCGGGGCGAGAGCTCGTAATGTTGAGCCATTAATGTTGAGCGTAGTGGTAGGTTGTGTCTTTCCCTGCAGTAGTCCCGGAACATCAAATATGGCCAATCCATCTCCACCTTCAACTGCCACTACTAAAATGCTGCCATCCGCCGAGAATGCGAGATGGGATACCCTTCCCGGAAGCGGTATTCGTAATTCTGGTTGGAACGGCCTAACATCACTATCGCCTTGAGGTTCGCCCGCGTACGCTTTTCTCACGGAGTCTGTACGGGCAATCGCTATCCCTTCTGGTCCAGCGGCCGCGAGTAGACCCTGGGCTGACGTGACGCTTAAAAGTGAGGAGGTTGTTGAAGGGAGAGAGTCCTCCGGCCAGGGAGTAGGAAGCAGTCGAACTTTCGCATTTCCGCCGATGGAGAGAAACCCCAGTTGCTATACACATTCGTTAGCTACAGTAGACACTCCATCAAGCTGCGTAGGGCAATATATACCTGCGTTTCGACCTCCTGAAGCTCTGCTCCCACCGTCACCTTACCACCACCCATACCAGTTTGCGACTGGCCTGACCCAAACGAAAAGGCCATTCTAAAGGAAGATTCAAAGTCTGCTGAAAGAGACCGCGGACCACTGTCTAAACACGCACGCGACTTGGGGACATTGAGCGTTAGTGATCCCTGGGTTAATGTAGTGAAGGAACGGCGCAGGACGACACGAGGTCTCCGATTAAAGAGGTTGAGTGTAGGCCCGAAAATCTTGACCGTCGCTCCTAGAAGAAGCGGGAATCCACCGTCACGGCCGAGCAGACACCTGCGCACTGCGAGCTAGTAGGGCGTGTAGCAGCAGTCCAGTCGAAGGACGCGGGTGTGGATAGTGAAAAAGGGAAGAAAGATAGGAATTTGATGTTTTGGGCAGAACGAAGGCGGTGAGCTGTGATTGGCCAGTTGGAGCTTCCAGGCAGCTTTGAGCTTACAACATCAAAAGATACAACTCGCAACCTCCGACAACGCCCATCTTCCACCCTCTTATTCGCCCTTTTTACTATCTTCCTTTCACTCTCATCTTTCCTCGATAGACTCGATAGACGTGGCAGAAGACGGACAAATAGCTTGAGACCGATTTTTACCCGGAATAACAACCCAGATCTACCACAGGACGCACCATGCCGGGCTTCGACTTCTCCAATTACAACCGCAACCGCGCTCTCCACGCAAAGGGAGTGCCACTTCCCAAGGCTACGAGCACCGGTACAACTATTGTGGGATGTATATTTGACGGAGGTGTTGTGGTGCGTCTGTCTCTGGACTGAACTCTTCGCTGTTCATCCGCAAAACCGGGGTATTTAGCTGATGGCTAACTATCAATCACAGATCGCTGCTGATACCAGAGCTACCAGTGGGCCAATCGTTGCAGACAAGGTACTTAGCATCTCGATACTCTCGCATATTTAGTCTCGTTCTCTCGTTTACCCGTTCTGCGCATGCCTGAACGTCTCACCTACGAAATACGCTCCTAACATCTATCTAGAACTGTGAAAAAATCCATTACATAGCGCCTTCAATATGGTGTGCTGGAGCCGGTACCGCCGCAGACACTGAATTTACTACCAACCTGATCAGCTCCAACATCGAACTTCACTCTCTCTCCACCGGCCGCGCCCCCCGCGTCGCAACATGCATGACCATGCTTAAACAACACCTATTCCGTTACCAGGGTCACATAGGTGCATACCTAGTCATTGCAGGCGTCGATCCAACTGGCACACACCTCTTTACCGTCCACGCCCACGGATCCACTGATAAGCTCCCATACGTGACCATGGGCTCCGGTTCGCTTGCCGCCATGTCCGTCTTCGAGTCGACGTGGAAGCCCTCCCTGACTAAAGAAGAGGCTATCAAGCTTACGTCTGATGCTATCCAAGCTGGTATCTGGAACGATTTGGGGTCAGGAAGTAACGTTGATGTCTGTGTGATGGAGAAGGATAAGCCGACCCAGGTGATGAGGAACTACCTCACGCCAAATGTGCGGAGTGAGAAGGAGAAGAATTATAAATTCCAGAGAGGAACAACTGCGTGGTTGGATGAGCAGGTCATCACCAAGGCTGACCTGGCGCGATACGTAACTGTTGAGGAGTTGAGTGGAGAGGAAGGTGTGGCAGAAAGGATGGATGTTGATGTCTAAATGGTGAGATGACCTGTTACTAGTCTTTAGATCATACCAATCCTATACTTCTTGTAATGACTGCCTACTACCTTGTACTTGTGCGTTATCACTCCTACCTTGTTAAAAAAGAATTTAGAAATCGGGTCAAAGCTTGAGCATGGGTATAATTCTATTCTATGTACTTCGTATGTGACAATATAAATATCTCCCAAAAATACACAACCATCAAACAGTAGGCAAATGAACCTCCAAGGCGCGTGCCACCCTCAACCCTTCAACATCTCTTACAATTCTCATGATAAATTTTCGCCGTTGATATGGGATTCTCTTGCCAGACTCGCGATACCTCCGTATTCCAGCATGATACAGGGCTTGACTCAGGGTAGGTAGTATAGGCGCACGCCGAGCAAGAAGGAACTCGTAGCACCAGTGCGTCAGCCTCCACGATACGCGGTCAGTAGAAGGCGAACAGGCAAAGATTAACGCGATAAAATTGATCGTGTTAAGGCAGGCTTGTGGGTCGAGAATGGGTATTCCATCCTGCGTATATCGTGTAGCTTTCGCTATTCTTTTACTTGGCAATGGCGACTGTAAGTTCTCCAACGCGCGTCTGAGTGGTATATGCTTATTCAGGATCTCGACGAGCACTCCTCGGTGGTGAGTCGACTCGGTTTCAATGTAAAGCAGCATCCGGCGCACGAAATCTGGATCGGTGATATCCGTCTCTAGCGCGATTTGCTCGAAGAGAGCGTTGCCCATGGTCTTGATCGATATACCTTTGTCGTAGCTCCATATCATCTCTGGCTTTTGCAAGACGCCACAGTCTAGCGCATTTAGTGAGGTTATCATTGATTCTGGTAGAGGCCCTGTAATCTTCATCCGCTTCTGATATCTCGACCTAGCCGCAGCAACAACGACATGCTCTGTGTACGGAAGGCCCTTTGCCTCGAAAGATGCCACAAGCGCTTGCAACTTGGCCAACGTGTCACCCTTTTTGGGCAATTCTGAGGTCCCCTTCATGTAGGCAATGTATTTCTCGAAGATATCCATTCGACGGCTGTCGACATCAAAGTAGAATCTCGTGCGATGGCCTAGGATTCTCAGCGTCCACATTCGCAGGAAGCAAATTTCCTCTGCCGTAAGGCGGCTGCTGGACTTGCCAAGTGACCGAGCGCTCGATGAATTGAGGTCGAGATGGAGGTCCGCCCACCCCTTGGCGAAAAGGATATCACGAACTTGAACCATGCGCTGCAGCATCCATGCCCAAACTAGTAGCAACTGGGGGCGATTGTGATCGTATCGCGAAGAGGTTATCAAATATTCCGTGGTGTTGAATATACCCAGAAGGGTAGTGTCGTAGTGAGAATCATGTAGTACACTACAGACCTCTTGAAAGCGATAGCGTAAGTTTTTCTTCTTCAATTGCTCGCTCTCCCAGAATAATGACTGGTCCCGAATAGTCAAGTCAAGTATGTAAAAAATTGTCTTGGACATGGTATGACAGTCTAATGACCCCATCTTCCTTAGTGCACGGGTGATGTTGCTGCAAAGCCAGGCCGAATCCTTGGTCGCCGGGACAGATATCACTATCTCCAGCCATGATTCGAGGGTCGAACTCCCAAGCTCTCTCGCACTTAAAACGGAGCAAACCCGTAAACTGTTCCAGTATTCGGTATAGAAAGCTATCAGCTGCTCAGGGTTCGATTGTGAAAGGGTGCCATTGGGAGTTCTAATGGAAGGCAGTTTGACAAGCATGTTTTCGATTTCGACAAGAGGTATCGTGCCAAGCGCGAGACCCTGGCTCAGATGGTCGAGGTGTTCAATGATTGTCGGCAGTGCAGACTTTTCGAGCGTCAAGTGATTGATCAATGCTGTATGGCTATGGGAGCCGGGAGTATTCAACAACGGATCCCCTAGAAAGGTGTGGATTTCAGCAATTGTCCACTTTGATTCTTGTCGCATTTTTAGTATGTGACCGAAAATTAATTTGCTGAGATTTGGCTGAAGGCGGAGGTTTATGTCAAGGTCTTTCAGGATGCGGTGAATCTCATTCAACGAGGGATTTTTAAGTAAAAGACAAGCCAGATCAGCAGTGACGTCTTGCTTTCTCGTGAGATTAGATGGTTCCGGTGGTGGTGGCGGAGGTCCGGATTCCGGTATATCGAATATTGGGAGGGCTGTATCATTGTAAAACTGAGGCGAAACTGGAGCGTTACCTGGACACCATCAATTGCTGTTAGATCATTCAAAACCGTATAGGTCTGCCCTAAGCAGTCCAATATCACTCACAAGTAGCGCTCTGAAAGGATGGTGATGTGGTCATTGATGGGTCCCCTCGCGGCCGTCTCTCCATGCCCGAAAACCCGAGCATGAGTGCAGCATCCAATCCAGGAGGGGGGCCAGCTGCACTAGCTAAATCCATATTCCGTCTCCTTGCAAGTCTTCTCCGAGCTTCGAAGGGGCCAGGTATACTGCTCCCGTACCTCCGCTGGTGCCGCCGCACGAAGCTGGCAAACGTCGAAGCGACCAGCTCGTCGCTGACCCAGACATGCTCGATTGCGGAATTCCCATACTTCTGGGCCACCGTTCGGCAGGCATTTCTGCAGAACGACATCCGGCAGCGGCCCAATGCCTATGATTCCAGCAATTGCGCCGTTCTGTAGCTGCTAATTGAAGCTGTCTTCCTCACGCGCTTTCAGGCCAAAAAGTCGCTCGAAGTCCAAAACTGAACATAAAATATGACTAAGCAATTAGTAATATGATGTATCACGTGATAATTCTTTCTGTCTACAAAAATTTTGATATCAAAAACAACATATAAACGACGAAATGTAGTTATGCAACAAGTTTGACTTCTCTATATTCGTGCTGCAACTCAATGATCTGGTGGTTCTTCTCAATCCGTCTGCAGGGCCTAGTCTAGGCTATAGAGAAACTCTTTACCGTGTACTGAATAAAGCTGGCTTTCTACAATGTATAGAGCATGGTGCTTTACTATATGGCAGCGTCCATTGCAGCCCCAACCCCACAACCCCATTACTTACGGTAGATCCTATAACTGTGCGGCCTCGCATCCAAGAGTAGCATAATCTCGGAGATAACAAGGTTCACTTGACGTCCCCACGATGCAGGGGGAACGAGTCGGGGAGCAATCTGTGCTCTGAGCCCGAGTTCATCAAGCCGCAGAACCGTGGAGTAACTATATACATAACTATATACTCCGTATGGAGTATGGAGCACAGAGGACAGTATCTACTCTGTACGACAGACTAGTATTTTCCCTATTATTCTCCTCTCTGCCTCTGCCGTCTCGCGTTGCTTTTTTGTCTTCTTAACGTGCATACGGAGTACAGAGATCCCGCGTGGCTGATACGCTAACAGCGTGACTATGGAACAGGAATTTAAGTAGGTAGTGCAAGAGGAACGTGCAAACCACTGATAAACGGACTGATTCCTCATCATATCGACTTCTACAGGGTGCTATGCATGACATCAGGAACGGTTCGAGGTTCTCCATACGGAGCCATGGTTAGTATGATGGAGTATGCAGCTGGTGATCGCCTTCCAACGGCCCGTCCATACATCCAGCGGCCCCTCAATGCTGAGATGTCAAGTCAATCGTCACGCCTCGTTATATGTCCGAGCGAGGAAGCACAACTTCTGCAACGCAGCATGGGATAAATAAAAAAAGCCAGCAGGCCGCTCGTTAAGCTCGAGGTAGTGCCATGTGACAACTCACCTATCGATACGACGTCTGGGCGCTGGTGTGCAACTCTATAGCTGCCGTGTTAATACAACGAGGAGCTGGGGCTCGGTCGATCGTCTTAGAGACAGGTCTCATTCGATTATATGATACGCTGTCCAAACTCAGTAAAAACATTAACGCTGCACGTTCACTGGATGAGCTCTCAGCCACCGTGGACATGGGCCATCCGCTTCGCAAACTTTCCAGTTCCATGGGTTTGATGGACGAGGCTCGTCAAAAGGGCGCCACTTGTCGCCGTTTGTGGCCCACCAAAGC
>JANTQJ010000705.1:0-11613 GCA_032989685.1 Arthroderma sp. PD_2
CCCCGTGCCCATTTGTGCGATGGCAACAAATGTATACTTGAGAAGCATCAAATACAGCGAATGCACGAAAGATGCAACGCTACTGCAGATGAAGATGACGCCGGGCCAAGGGAGAGGTTGACAGGGCCAGGGTAGTGATAGACCAGCAGAGAAGCAGCAGAGAAGCAGGACTCCGTAGTAGAAAGAGAAAAATCGGCCTGTACGTCGCCAGTCGCTTGTCTCAACGCCGACAAATGGGCGAATCCACCGCTTAGTCCTCCTTAGTATTGCGTCTTGTAATCCTCTGTTTTCGTCGCTTCTACCGAGCAAACGACAGCTTCCGTCTCTCTCTCTCCTCTCTGCCTCCCTCCATCTGTCTTTTCGTCTCTAGAACTCTGGCAAAAGGAAAAAAAAAGGGGCGTCGGCCGATAAACTTCGAGCAGAAACAACGGCGCAAAAAGGGACGACCCATCGGCCTATGCCAGTAGCAGCAAAGCGTCCGGCTACAGGCAGCATCATTGGTGGTTTTGAGGGACGAGCATCCAACACTCCGGGATTGCCTGCCGTCTCTCTTCAGGGGGCCAGAGCTCACTTCATTGGATCGATCCCATGCGAACCGCGGTCGCGACTGGTTGGGCACCAGAGAAATATTAAAAAAGCGGCCGAGCCAGAGAGCAAAAAGCAGGTGGAACCAGTGGCTCCCCCCTGGGCTGCTCGGATGTCCAGAAGGAGAATCTACAACGCTGAGAGAGAGGTGGAATGTGAAAATGGTGGAAAAGATGGTGGAATGTGAAATGTGAATGTGGATGGCCGTGTACATTCTAACTGCTACGATCGCCATAAACTATCGCTATAACACCGGCCTTTCTAGCGAGGGCGTCGCGCAAACGCACGATATATTTCTAACATGGACGCTGCATGATGTCTTGTGCCGTGCCTAAACGCCTTCTTTTCGACTGGCATTCGACTGCGTTCGACTGCATTTGACAGCAAGGAAGGCTGCTCATCGCCAACTACCTGCACGCCACAGTCACGAAAGCGGGAGACCTATATGTGACAGTTATACATATTATGCCCATCTGACGGCTTACGTGCTTACATTGGAAAGATCAGAGAGGACCTTCTGACAGCTTTCAAAAGACCGGGCTGGTTTGCCGAAGCGCAGAACCAGAGAACCTGATAACCTTGACATCCACCGAGGAAGTAGAGAATACTTATACTCGGGGAGCGTCATGTTCATCTTATGGAGCAACTCCGGGCGGAGACTCCTCACGGAGAAAATGTGCACACACATCTCGTGTTTCACGGTGCGGAGAATAAACGGCGCCTGCAGAGGGAGGGAAGGGTGTTTCTTTTTTGTCTGCTCTCGCTCTCATCCATGAAACGGACAAGAAAAGATGGCTTGACAAGCTTGAACAAGCCCTGACCCGACAAGACCTTTAGGGCGAATGTCAGATACAACGCATCGCAAAGCATAATTCCGCCCTGTAAATAGTACGCAGTGACTATACTCTGACGCGCAGGGAGCGTTACGAGGCCACCATGGCCATAGTTAGTTGCCCTTATTGACACCATCAGCGACGGTCTCTACCTGGCTTAGTTCCCTCCCCCAGAGACCGATAAGCTACAGGCACTTATTTAGTGAGGTTGCGTGATGTTAAGAGCAGAGTCATTATATATCCACTTCCCCATCCAACAGTACCGGCGATCTCTTCTCGGGGGACCCTTTAGAGCTATTACGTTTTACCGACGTCGATCCAACTTCGAACCAGAACCATACTTATATCTCAACTCTGCTATCATCAGATCACACAATCCATGGTAGCGACAGGAGCCGGTTACGGTCTCTAACGGAGGATCTTCTTATATATCTCGACCCTAGTGGCAAACCTTCGCCATCTCCGAACCATTTTTCTTGCCTCTCACCCTGAGTTGAGAAGCTCCGTACGGAGCATAAGCATATACACATGGTTGCCCCCTTTTTTGACAGGATGACAGAGAGCACCGATCGACACAGGCTTGCATCTCGCGCGTATTCCGTGCAACCACAACCTCCCACGCAGGGATGCCGCATGTCAGAGCATGACGCACCCATAGTTTAGAGTAGAGGAGTGCCATCTCCCTCCGAAAATGAAGTTCGGCATCAGATGGAATGGGTTATATCCCATGTGATTACGGAGTATGCAAATCAAAACAGCAAGCCCCATATACATGAACCGAAGCGCATGAAAAGTCAAGGACACATGCAAAGACAAGCTTACTCCCAGTCTACCTCCTGCCTCGACCGTTGAGCTATTCAAGCCACCAGAAGCCACCCTGCAGCAGATCTCATGGCCAAAAAAGCAACACGTAATTTTGAACTCTGGAACTTCAGCGCTGGTATCCGTCGTACCTTGGCCTCGTTCCGCTCGCTGTGCACTAGTAAGGCGGAATCCTGCACCCATATATAAAAAGCAAAAGCCAGCAGCAACAAGTTCATTGTTTTCTAGAAAGGGCCGAGACCTTTGCTTAGGCCTAACCGCGGCCAGTCAGACGTAACAAACGCTACACGAGCACTTGAGAAGACAACTGCATACTCTGGATAAGGCAGAGTCAAGCTATGCACAAATAATCTCCGTACTTTCCAGCGGCCGACCTAAGCGACCTCTCTTCGACCTCTTACCGCCTGTCCAGGTATACACGTGTGACGGGCTGCTGTCAGTGGTCCGGAGAGCCTTGCGCAGGTTTCCCTTCCGCTCGTGAGCCCCATGTCTCCATGACGTTGCGTAAACTACGGAGTCGAGACGAAGAATGCCTTTAAGCGTCATGTTCATGCATGCTCCAGCGGCTATCACGCTTGCATGAGTTGTCCGCCCACTTCGTAGCACGTTTGTTTCAAGTATATATATAATATACGGACTATAACTACTTGATAGCTGGATAGACATATATATCCAGTTCGGCCCCTTTGCCGGAGTGGATGGTCCCTCCCTCCTGGGCTCGCACCGAATCTTCCGAGTATTTGAGGCCAGATGATATATAGGTATAATTGGATCGGCCCGCCGTACTATAGTACGGACCATGTATGTGCTGAATAGTCGGGCGATCATCCGGGTTAACTGTGCACATGGTGTCAGGCTCTGGTGTTCTGTGTAAGGAGGACGTACTGCCTTGCAGAGGATCAGCAAACAGCCTTACATATATTGATGCTAAGTTGCCTCCATTTGTCCTGCTCTTCATCAAACAGGCTTCGACAGCAAACATCCCTCCTCGGCCCGCCAAATGCAGGTGAATCTCTTTCGCCCCAGATGTTGATATCGATGCTCCTGGCGGCCGCAGCGGTCTCTACCAGGGTAGGAAAACGTGTATGCCATGCTACTTGGGGCACGATCGATGGGAGAAACGTGTACTTGGCGCAGGTTAGGGGAGGGTAAAAATGCATCCTCCTCCGTATATAATATGAAATTCTTTCCCTCCTCCGCGAGATATTTTCTTGCCGAAGATGCATGTCCGCGTTTATGCAGGATGTAGTCCGTTGACGGGCTATCACGAAATATTTCACGAGAGGACAAGGTCTACAGAATAGGAGACCGTTCGTTTTCCATGTCTGCCAAGTTCATGGAATTCGACTTCGCATCCTTCAATATTCAAGCACCCCACGTTCTTCTATATTCTTGGCCTCCTGGGTATATACGCACGGTTGGAAGCATGGTGTCACCACCGTAGCATATACTAAATGTAGACGTACATATGTACATGAGGAGACAGGCCGCCCGGCCGCCTTCACGTACCCCGTATACTACATATGTACCAACCCCCTCGCTCTCGCCCTTCCGGTTTTGGATTGCTGAATGCGGACGATCCGATGGGTTAACTATGGGTGATACCTGGCATAGTGCTCCAGAAAGAGGAATATCTTCAAATCACAACCGCATGAAGAATCCGCCAGGCCACTGATGCATTGAAATCTCCATCAACGTTGCATAGGCTATGTTCGGACTTTGCCTGGAGCGGTATGTATTGGTGGTATCAAATCGCTCTCCCCCTATGTTATCCACCCCATCCTCCGGACACGCCAGCCAGCCTATGGATACCTAGCCTTGCAAGGATTTATGCATGAATTAAGACCATGTTCATAGTTATGTAAGTATACAACTACGAATAGAAAGCTCATGACGCTATCAGAATACCAACGATCGCGATCAAGTCTGGGACCTAACTCCCAGGGATTATTTCCTCGTGAATTGAAAAAAAGCTAGCCCCCTACGGTTCTTCCGGAAGCTACAGACATGACCCCGAGAAGATGCTACAAAATCCCGAAAGCCATTGCCTCCAGTAGGAGGAAAATGGGAGATATTATTAGCACGCTCGCTTGGCTCAACGACGTGCGTCCGAGATGGGGAATCTCAGTCTTCCCCCCAGGCGGGATCTAGACAGGGAGGGATCTCAAGAAGTGAGTACCTTGTCTATAGCTTGACCATTATTTCCCTAAATTCTCCCACTTTAGCGGCCTATCACCATGGAAGGAAATCAAGAAAGGAAGGAGAAAAAAGGCCGGACTGGTTGATCTCTCTGAAATACGAGGTTTAATCCACCTAGTTCCCGCGCGTTATGCAAGGAACAAGTATATGGAAGGGCCTTTTTCGGCCTTGAGCGCGCCAGCTTTAAACCCTCTCACTTACATAAAAGGCGGGATGGAGGGAACAGGGTTGAAACTCCGTATCCCCGGAGCAGACTGCCTCGTTCGCCATTTTCATGTTACAGAGTCATGTCCGCCCTTGTCAGAAAAATGCACGCCTATGGGGAAACTCGGAATAAGAACCCTAACCGTCCTTTCCTCATGGCAATATGGAAGAAGCATAAATCTGGAATTTATGTACTCCGTATGCTGCTATTTTTAAGCATCAGCTCTGATATATTTCTTCGCACTCAGCCGGTGAGATAATCTCGTTTTTGAGCTTCGTTCGTTGGCCAATTCTTTCTGTCGGACCAACTGTCATTCCCGCATCCGTTGGTGCGTGCCTTGAGACTAGGTTGTTTATGCAGGACATGGAGTAATATCACTGCATGTCGCGTATTCCTGCTTGCTCGTTGCTTCCAGATGTATAGCGTTATAGTGAGGATGTTTATCTCAGCTCGTCGTGCATATTTGCTGTAGACAGCATTAACTCCTCGAGATATAGGCATGGAACGTTCCTCCGATGTAATCCTCTAGGAAAGAGATCGGTTGATCAGTTGGGCGAACAATCACTACAGGCATGCAATTGTTGGCTTTGGCCGTGATACAACATATTTCTCATCCTCCAACAGGGGCCAAAAAAGGATCGTAACAAAGTCAGGCAGATCGAGTCGAATCAATCGACACCCTGGCTTCATGAAAATGCCATCAGCTGCGTTTTGTGCTACAGCCAATGCTTTTGCACCCATTTAGCTCCCCATTCCCCCACCTAATACTAGATTTGGCCATTATGCAGAAAGCTCCTCCACTCTGTTTGGCGGGCTCCCAATATCATTGAACAACACCCATAAGAGCGAGGATAAGTCAGATCATTATACGGTCTGACGTACTTTTTTTATCTGCATGAAGTTAAGACATCTTCTGCCCGCATCTATTTTTAAGAGGCGCCATATCGGCAATCGAGCTGGCTGATATCACGACTCGGTCGAGACGCCAATTCTGATCGTCGAGGTCGAGGGATGCTGGTCGGCACTTTTGACCGCTTTTCTTTTTCCTCAGGCACCGCGGGGGGGAGCGGGAGAGCGCATTCCAACTGGCCCTATGATGTAAAAATAACCGAGCTGCAATACCTGAAGAAAGGTTGAAGTTGCACCGATTCATTTCCACTTCATCTTTCTTCCTCGTTTGCAAGATGGCGGGGGGGAGCGGGTTGGGTGGACGGAATATTGACATTCAGCCGTACCTGCAGCCGGAAACGAGCGTTAAAGTTGATCTGATCGTATCAGAATACACGCACATGAAGCATTTCCATGGTCTTCAACGAGTAGGGAGTTATGGCGATTCCATTCCGAGGCTTGCTGGCGGCTTTCTGCAGTGCCGAAGCATACTCCAGAACTTGGTCCGTTCGGGCGCAGAGGACAATCAGGAGAAAGAAAAAGAAAGGCCTTCTTCAAGCATCTGGCGTTATGAATATCCTATCCCAGCAATCGACTCAGCCAGCGAAAACGACGTGTCCACCTGCGCTATCACAAGTGTCATCACGGCTGAATAGAGTCAATGAAAATAGGACCAGAGTCAACAAGAGCCGGAGTGAGAGTGAAAAACCCGGCCCTGTCAACTTGTTTGAAGGTAGCCAGATAGAGGCCGTCACCATTGCTCATCAAGGTAGTATTCTCATGCTGAGATGAGTACCGATAAAGCGTCCATATCCCCTGTTTTATATCTGCGCGAAGTTGTAGAACTCTCTAACTTGAGAAGTCATAGCAAATATAGATGGTTATAATAATAAAACCCATCTAGTTAGCAAAATGTTCTGTTACTCCATATTTTCCCTTCGTCCGTGTTTTCTCTATACAGAGCATCTCCCACCAGACATCGTCATCGATATGACAGCGTCATCGTCTCTGTGAAGCAGCCCTATCCTCGTAGGAACCAGTATTAGCAGGTGATAAAAGTGCTCTAGCATCTACTCTGTATAGTTCTCTTGTAGATGCATCCATCAAGCTGTCCGGCATCTCGGTTTGACTCCACCGCATTCTCCGCATAAGAGAGCTGGACCTCAATAAGCTGGGCCTCCAAGTCCGCGTTTCAGGTCTCCAGAACATCAACACCCATCTTCATCTCGAATCTTGCCTGAGCGCGCCGTCGTCGCCAGGCCGTTTGGCGGTCGGTTCGGTAGCTCTCATCTCAGCCTGCAGGAATTGCTAGCAGAAAGGTCCCGGTGGCAAGGCTGGCTCTTCTTCCAACTAAAACCCCCGCGTTTTCCCCTGCGATGACTGCAGCTCGTCCATCAATATCCATGAACCTTGTCGCACGGCGCGTGCTCGATCGATATCTGAATATTCGACCTTTGATACACTACGAAGAGCTGTTAACTCGCAAGCAGCCATGAATCCGCCGCGGAAGCGTCCGTGGTCGGTCGCGGAGCTATCGTCTAACCCGTCGAATCCGTCTCCGCCTGAAGCAATGCATCCTGTGCCCAATGGAGCTGGCGATATAGCCATGTATCAGTCTCCAGATAGCTCGACGAAGACTCCAAACACCCCTCCTGTTCCCTTTGGAATGGCTGCTCCAGATTCACCCAAAATCAGCGTCGCGGTGACCAGCCGCAAGTCGACCGCGTGTCCGGCTTGTAGGAAACAAAAGGTATGAGAGTGTCGTATCTGTCCCACACAGAACAGCTCACGGCGAGCATTGCTAATTCAAAATGGTAGACTAAATGCGTTATGGACGATGACACCCCACCTTGCAAGCGCTGCGCAGAGCGAGGCCTTGAATGCTCCCCGAATAAGTCCATCCAGGATATCATGACTGAGCAGGCAAGGTAAATACATATCCGAATGACTCTCTATTTAGCTAGATGCTGGACTCTAACTTAAACTTCTTACCCTACAGGTGGAATTCTCGAATGAATCGCTACTTTTCTCACCTTCAAACAGCTCTAAACGAAGCGAGGGCGGCACTATCTCTTCCTCCCATATCTGCAGTGGATGAATTAAACATCAAGGAGGAGGACACGAAGAGCTCTCAGCGTGAGCCTGCTGATGAACAGCAAAATTCCCTGGAAGTTGCTATGGAGTCGGATACCCTCGCCTCTGCTCCAATGCGGTCCCTCTACGAAGTCACAAAGTCCAGTGAAGTGCACGAAGGGACAGCCCAGTTTTCAGGCCTGGTCATGGAGCCGGATTTCGTTTCCCGAGGAATAATCACTCAAGCGGAAGCAGATCAACTCACCAAAACTTACCTGACCCGGCTAGACCACTTTTTCTACGACCATTTACAAAAATACGCAGACATTGGCGAAGTTCGAAAGACATCTACTCTGCTTGCATTAACCCTATGCACGGTGGCAGCTTTACATGATCCACTAGGCACTGAGGCATACGATAAGCTTAGTCGAGAACTGCGCAGTGTGACCTCTTCGCTTATGTTCCGCAACCATTTGGGGGTCGAGGACATCAAAGCTTTGTGTATGGGCTCATACTGGCTGGGGAACCTAACCTGGGTATTATCTGGTCTTGTCCTAAGGAAGGCGATTGGAATGCAGTACCACACAGCACATATGAATCAGCCCCAGACCGACAGAGAGGGGTTTTGCAAGTCACAGATGTGGCTATTGATATTTCTAGCTAATGAGCAGATATCACTACTCCACGGATCCCCGGCTTGTGGTGTAGAGCCTGGATACATCAACTGGAAGAATCACCTGGCATCTCCATTTTCCGGGGAAATTGACTTAAGACTTATCAGCCATATCGATTTACTCTTGCTCCTAGGAAAGGTACGGCAGACATATGGAGTAGATGCAATGAAAGCTATTCCACTATCCCTTATCCCGCAACTTCGGGATTATCTTGCGCAGCTAGATCGATGGTCTCAAACGTGGACGGGAAGACTAGCCCGGAATAAATGGCTTGGGAACTTCCCTTCTCAGGCTGTTAAGCTTCATTTCCGGTTCGCAAAGTTCTTCATATGCTCTCACGCCTTTCGAGGGCTAAATGTGGAATCCGTCTCCATACCTCTTGCACCAGAGCTACAAGACATCGCAGCCTGCGCAGTCACAACCGCCATATCTATCTTAGAACTACTGATTGAGTCTGACGAGTTACGCGCATACCTTGTTGGAATTCCACATTATTTCCATACCATGTTTGCCTTTGCGGCAGTTTTCCTCCTCAAGGTTGCGACGCGGAATAGACAGCATGTCCATGTTGATACGCACTTGGTGTTTCGTACCAGCCGGCGGGTCCTGGAAGTATTCCAACACTGTCCTTGCGCGAAGCAACATCTTGTACACCGGATTGCCCAAGGACTAAAAGAAATGATTGAACGGTGTGAGGGTCAAATCGCAACGGAGAGCCCCGGCCACCCTGTCAACAGGCCGATAAACAGGGAGCAGCATATGCCAACATCGATGGCGCCCCCACCGACAAGCACCAATCCCGAGATAGTCTCTCAGGAGATGTTATCGTGGTTTAATTTGGAGAATTTTGATTTCCTATCCATGTCGCCGCCCACCTGGAATACAGAGTTTTAACCACGAAAGGATGGCTAGCCATTTTGTTGCATTATGTTTTTGAGGGAGCCCAGTTCAGCAGCGGTCTCAAAGCGCGGACGATACCCACGTTGTATTTTATAGTGTTTTGTATATCCTTTTCTCCTTTTCATCCCCATCTTTTTCTCTCTATCCCCATCCTCTTAACTTTTACTATTATATCCTATGTTAGCTGTTGTCTATCCAGCGACACCTCTGCCCCTATTGAGAAACATGAATGAGATATAACTATATCTTGCTACCAGGCCTCTTATAGATATTAGACGTTGAGCCATGCTTTGAATCACCTTATACCCTCCCCAGGAGACCCTCGATGGTAAAGAGTTTGGTTGCAAGCGCAACGAGACCGCCAAACAAACACATGGTGCCGCTAAACATGGATACTTGGAAAAAGCTTCCATACCTCTCAACGAATGCTCCGTTGACCGGAGGACCTATTAGACCTCCGAGAGAGCTGATAGACATACCCATCCCCATATAGGTCCCGATGTCTCGTGGGTCTTGGGGGCAGAGGGAAAACGCTGCAGACGCCCCGGAGATGATGGTACCCGATACGAACCCAAAGGCGACAGCATATCCGATCAACGCGGCATTGGTTGTGACCGAGTTCATGCAGAAGATGACGATACCGGTGACAACACCCCCGAGCGTGAATATGTTCAGCCGTCCATACTTGTCCGCAAGCACGCCGGGGATGATGCGGCCAAATGTAGAGGAAGCATTGGTGATGGCAAGTAGATAACCGGCAAGCGTCGGGCTCATCCCCCTTGTCACTGCGTATGTTGGGAGGAAGAAGAGTGGAGTGAACATGCCGACGAACATGAAGAACAGTGAGACAATTAGGAGGAGGTATTTCGCTTCTCTGTATGCTGATGGGATCCAGAAGGTGGCTGACCTGGACGGTAGACGGGCCTTGATGGTTAGACATGCGAAGAGCATGAAGGGCATGATGAGAAACCCGATGATTCGCACCGACCACCCATACCCTAGGGTTGAACTGTTCAGCATCTTCGACAGGGCAATGGGGATGATGATTCCGCCAATGGAGGATCCCGACACAACTACGCCCAGAGCGGCCGCACGCCTTTTGTCAAAGTACTGCGAGACTGCCGCAAACGCTGGATACTGCAGGAAGCCCATGACTATCCCCATGAGAACTCCCTGAACAAGCATTAACTGCCAGTAGCTTTTGCACAAGCTTAACATCATCATAGCAAACACATACGTGATCGCGGCCGGTATTATAACCTATCACCAAGTTAGCGGACCGACTCATGGCACGAACAGGGTCGATGGATGACATACCCATGCGCCAAATCGGTCAAACCATGGCCCTCCCACTACCCCCGTCGCAAATGAGAGGAAAGCTGATAGAGATCCAATCCATGCAACCTTATCTGGTGATTCTCCGCTGAGCTGGTGGGACAGATAATACTCAGTAAAGACGCCAAAGGAGTTCGAAAAACCTAGGCAACAAAAGAATATTGCAGAACCTCCAGCTGCCACGAGCCAGGCCCTTGCCCCGCCGTCAGGGGCTGCGCCAATGGTAGGAGTAGTGGGAAGTTTTTTCTCTTCATCGAGCCCAGCTACCTGCTTATCATTGTCTTGACTGGATGTTCCTGACTTTGCTGCGGCAACCTCCATGCTGGCATATGGGATATAGAGCGAGCTTTGGTTAAAATATAAGGGCGTCTGAGTTGTATATAGGGATACAATGCGTATCAGGACACGATTAAAGGGAGTTCATACAGACGTCCCGTTTATATAATTATCCTCTTCCACCATCTGATAAAGCCCGTCGGAGATAAGTCGGATTCGGAGTCGGAGTCGGGAAATGGGAAGCGATACGGACCAGAAGCGCAGTTACATGACCTGGATTGCTCGTCTGGATATCTAGATACGAAAGCTCCTTGGAGGCAACAAGCATGAATTCCGCGGGATTATCTCAAAAAGGGCGAGCATATTTCTCATCTCTGAGACAAATTCGGATAACTAGATAGTTTCCTATATAGATTTAGCGATGGCTGGAACCGCACGTCGACAGCGAAGACCTGCCGTGTAAGTTGACCACGCCCCATAATCATCGGCTATTTGAACTGACACTGGGAGAGATGCAGTGCTTGCTCTCTCTGCCGGAGACGGAAGATTAGGTGCAACCGGGAGAACCCTTGCAGCAACTGTGTGCGATCTGGAACTACGTCATGTTTCTATGAACCTAACTCTGTCCAGTCAACACGACAACCTGATACCCATGGCCAGATAAGCAGATTTAGCGCGGTGCAAGCGTCAACCGTTAGGAGTTCAGCTACTAGTTCTAGCGGAAGGTCAACGACTCAAAGTCATCTGTCGTCACTAGTGGCTGGTTCAACAAATGTTTCGACCGTTGGGAGCCAACCGCCTATTCGTGACGTGAAATCAATGG
>JANTQJ010000706.1:0-11599 GCA_032989685.1 Arthroderma sp. PD_2
ATAGACGCGGCTCCTTGAGAGGTGCGGGGCCAACAACATGTCACGTCGAATAATGCGTCCGTTCCCGCGCCATCAATCCCCAGTCATAGACTGTGTGATGTTCGACGAGCCTCGCGCTTGGTAGGGAAACCGGCGAGATTCCAAGGAAGCCAGGAAGAGGCAGGGTCCAAAAGTCTGCTCCACAGAGATACATCACGTAACCTGTATGTACTTACTCCGTACATCTGCATCCATCAACCCTGGTTAGGTGTGTGGGATATTGGTGTTGGCCTCGACGGAGCGAATGGTCCATCTACTGAGCGTGGACAGCCAAGAGAAGGGAAACGGCTTCTGCAAAGTCAGGTCTTCACCCCCAGAACACCTCATACACCCGCATGAGGCTAGGGCCCTTCAGACTCCATGATAGTTATTATGCACAGCTGGTTTCGGGGCCAGGGTCTGCTTGGAGGCGTCATGCAAAGGGACGGGGCTGATGTACAGTCTGCCCCGGATAAGCCCCCTTCTGCGGCCTCAATAAGGCGTTCTAGGAGGCTCGAAGGCGGTTAGGTGGCGCAGGCGGTTCACGGAGTAGCTAGCGAGAAAAGAACAAATCTCAATAATACCCTCATGTTGGTAAAAGAAGAGACCTGACGTCGACCTATGTGCGGTGTGCGAGACTTCGTAGCACGACGCGCATCACATCAAGGTATGTATTTTGTTTAGAATGTGGAGACCTGATGGCGGCTAAGCACCGGGGCCAATCACCAGTTCCTCTCTCTCACTTTGTTCTTTTTTTTCGCTTTCTGGCTTTTTCGCCATTTCCCTTCCGTCGGTACTTTGTTTCAATTTCCTCTGGCCCCCAAAATGCAGATCGGAGGACGCTAGTTAGAGGGGGGGAAGAAAGAATCCTAGGAGCACCAGACGGAGTGCTCCCTGCGTCGTAACATTCTTGCGCGACCCGTATCCTACCCTGCTGTATTCGTCCATTCTTGGTCTTTTCAACATGTATCCCTATCAATAGTGTACACACCGTGCTTTTGGCTTCGCGGATAAATCATTAAAACCCTCGTTCATGACGTGGGTGACCCGGAGACGATGGCTTCTAGGCTTCACATGCACCTATCTTGGACCAATATGTATCCATGGAGTAGCCGGGGAAGGGAACCGGCAAACCTCTCGTGTGATGGAGTCCAACATATATCAGAGCCTGATGATTGGACTGGCTCATAATAACCCCTGCCAATACTCTACTTAAAAGCCGGATTGACCAGCGAAGCTTCCGCCGAGCCCATGAGATCGCCGATGTTTTTCTTCTCCTTCTCTCCGAAATCGTCATCGCAGAGCAACTCCAGCTTGAGCAACGGAAAATCGATACAATCTCCCGCGCGGGGGGACCGGTTACTTCCCCACAGCCGTTTTCGTTTGCTTTGATGGTATCGACTAGCTGAATACTCCGTATTTACCATCCGTTTATATAGCGAAGTTATACTTCGTTGGTTGGGGATTTTAAGACAATGAATTTGAGAGCTCTTCTCCCGCTCTCAAAAATGCCGCTTGACCTGGCTTGCCCTTCAAAGCTAGATGCCGCAACCGGGATGCCCATCAGTTGCGATTTTGGGCAGGCCCTAAAACCTACATACTTACTACTAGACAGTGTAAGTAGATGCGCCATGCAGTGAGACCCTTCCTGTGGCGAGGTGGACACTCTGTACTATTTACCGAAGTGGGTAAGGTGCACCCAAGGGGGGACGGTCAAGACGTACACACGAGAAGTAAGGTACATTCTTGCATATATTCAGCCGTACTTCACCACCAGGACTCCCGGGTTGGCGTCTTGCCTCCGTTATTCTTTGTCTCACAAGGTGGATGAAAGTAGTGCGAGTGAAAAAGAAACAAGCGTTATCTGCACTCTGTTCTCTGCCTCTCTTGCCTCTCTGCCTCTCTCTCTCTCTCCATCTCTCTCAATTCCCTCCTACCCGCCAGCAGTCGTTTCTACTCACCGCAGGAAAACCAGCGGGAAGCCGTTCCTAATTGACTCGGGTTTCGTTAGCTATCTAGAGAAGAAGAGGACGTGGAAGTAGAAGGAGAAAATCCCGCACGCAAACAAAAGCACATGTTAGCCGAGGAGTTCCTAACTGGGTTGACCGCTGTTGTTTGAAACGCTGGACAATGAGATTTCTCCTTGAACATCTAGTAGTAGTGGTAGCAGGCAAAGAAAGTACCGACAAACTGGCAGCCTAGTCAACCCGTTTCCTTGTTCAACGACACTCTGCCACAGCATATTGTGACAATCTAACACCTCCACAGGCCATGTGCCTAATGAGTGCATCGTGAGAAATTTAGTGGTACCGGCGTGACAGAATAACCGCGGGAAACGAGGATGTCTTTGGCTCTCCAACACCATCGGCGTTGACCTGCTATATACGGAGTAGACACTTCATATATAACGAACGGAATTTCCAATATATAATCATACCGTACGGACAACTTACAGCGCCATTTGAGCTTACAGACAAATACCGCACACATGTCGAGTATAGTCATTCGTATACAGGGTACTCCGTCATTCCCATATGCAGGATAACCAAATATTGGCTCACATCGCAAAAATCTGGGGTAGGTTATTGGGCCGAATTGGTGCTGAATTAGATGTGCTGGAGATCTCTGCAGGTAACTATTTGCAAATGTAGTAATAAAGCCTCATTTGAGGGAGAAAACCGAGTGTCTGGGTCAAAACCTTAGTCAAGCCATACGCCCAACACGAATTGAGAGGCCTTTTTCGTAGATAGCGATATTAAGTGATAAAAAGTATTGCCAGAGCATGCCCACTATTTGTGTTGCAGTTGGGGGCGATATAGCAAGGCAGTTCTCCGTATAATCTAGAGTAATCAGTTACGTAGCGACCGACGAGCCGATCCATCCAATCCGCCTGGAGGATCCATGTCAGCCATCAAGAGGTTATATTGCCAGGATTGACTACATTAGACTTTGTTGCAACAATAGTGAACAAACTGCGAGTGGACAAGCAGTCTCCTATTGTCCAGACTGTCGGGTCCAGCCTTCCCTGTTATCACGAAGATCAGCTCTTGGTCATCGATTGGGGGGCGTTTCTTTCATTTATACATACCCGTATATCCGTATACCCGCACGGATAGCCCCCATATACTCCGGTAAGCCAGCTCTCCCTCTCTTTGACCGCCCTCTGCTGTCATTTAAGATGGAGCAAGTGGTGCGAAGTTAACGAGTCTCTCAGTTGTCGCGAAGAGAGTAAGGAGTAATAGTAGAAATTTTGGATGTTATTAGGTAATTACTTTATCATGTGATTCTAATGGTCATGTGACTGGACTCGACAAAAGTGGAAGTCGATATTTTGCTCGTCGGTAAATGAACGACATGTATTTCTATATGTTGTACATCTTCGAAGGCGACGACCTCTGCACGCCTACCAGTGTTGCTAGAGCAATGTTCTTTTTGCGCTATTAATTGGCCCATCCTTTTTCTTGACCATCCGTCGGGTTGTCTGGATCTCGATTGGCCACGGCTAATCGTAGACCGCAGTCTCTGTGCTGCCAGTTCAAATGCCTATTTCAAGGCGCAGTTGATCTACCGATGCGCGCAAGTTTGGGCGATGCCGCGCGCCCGCCGACAAGGCACGCACGACTGGCGAATAAGCCAGAGCGTGGATTTCTGGGAATGGTCGAAAAGTTCCCTCGCGCCGGCGGCCTGGATGATGATTTCGCCATAGTATTGTTGGCTCATAATCCATAACATCTTATGGAAGTCATCGAGAGGAATCTCTCTTTCGGATAATGTCCCTGACTTGCAAGATCTTGCTCAATAGCGGATTTTTCAAGGTTGGAAGCTACTCGAGATCATACGTCGTTTGTTGGCGACACATTCGGCGAAAATTTCATACTTCGTTCGAAACAAGGGGTATACTACGTCTAATAACTTGCAGAATAATGCAATGATACGCATAATTGAAAATCTCGACTAACTGGCCCATAGGAGGATAACTATTAACGGAGTCGTCCATTCAGCTAGTCGTTAGCCCATGCCTTTCCGTCACTTCCATTATTCTAGTAATTTTGCTGTTGACGTGGATGATGGGAATATCAAAGAAATTGAGCACGACGCAATGATACTGGTGCTCCAAAGGATTAATTACAATGCGGATCCATCTGCACACAGCACTTTGCTAACGGTACTTCTATGGCATTGTTCTGGAGTAGAACTGCACCTTGATAGAAGCCTTGGCGAGCAGTTGGCAGTTATCACGACCATATACCGAAATCTTCAGGTATCTATAGCCTCATTTGGCGTTAGAAATATCGAAAGTTGCGTATTCAATAAATCTTTCTATCCCATACTGACAGCTTAGTAGTAATTAGGCTTAGCATATCCTTCTAAAAGGGGATATACGTGAGCCTACCTGTGAGTAAGGTGACGCGAAGGATCAAAACTTATACTAACGCTAAGGACCGTGACGATAAAAAATATACATGGGGATATCCTGGGTATAGGGAGCAGTCGGAGATATCCCATAAAACTCTCTCCCCGAGAAGTGTTGCAAGGCTAAGCCGATGGTAAATAAGCCAAGCCGCAAGAAAAGCTCTCCCTTCCCTTGTCTCCTTCACGTTCATATCATTCTTGACCTAGCTATCGTCTACAAACAACACCCAATATCATCAACGAGCAAGAAATATAATCTCCCAGAGCCATTCATGATTCCTGCAAAGAAACCGTCGCGCCTGCGGTCAGTATGTACCCAATGCCACACAGCGAGGCAGATGGAACAATACTGCCCGAGACAGGACGACTAGCATGAGCTGATGGTGAAATGGCCCTATGTAGGTGCGTTGCAAGTTGCGAGAAGGATGGCTGCGCTCGCTGCCGTCTTACTGGCCTCTACTGCGAATACTCCGTACTCATGATAGGGCGCGCGCGCAAGATTTCTCTACCACAAGACAGTGAAAGCACACCTACTCTTCATCCGTTTCTCTCCACCCATCCCCTAAACGAATTATCCTTCGACATTAACGGCGATCCGGCCGATCCGCCATGCATACCTGACCATGCTGCCCCTACCAGAGACGAGGAGGTTTGGCAGGCTGTTGCAAATATCCTATCGGCATCAGATTGAATAGGAATGTCAAGCTCAGGGAGCGCATGGAGCACTCCTCCGTGCTTCTCGCAAGGGGAGAGCAGCTGCTCCAAAGTAGCCCGCCTGCAGACACGCAAGGTATACCAGATAGGCTGGATATGCGTCCCGTTTCTGCCTCAGATACAATCACGCCATCGACATAATCTCACCCTCGTAGACCCCAGAATTTCTCCGGTATACTATAGCGAGTGCACCGCCTCACTTAATCCGCATGTTGCCCGTCTTATGTTATCATTGGGAAGCTGGAAGAACTCTTTCAGGGTACACGGCTCCCCGTCGCTCAGGCTACGTGGTTTAACAAGCTTTCAGTAGAAACCATCATGCGCTCTAAGGAATTCGAACTCTGGCAGAGCTCTCCTTTGATGGCTACATTATGGACCAGGTCACTGCTTTGTATGGACAAGTCATCCTGTACATTTTGCAGCCTATAGCAATAAAATCAAGACCCGAAGTCGCCTCTCAGCCAAGTCCGAACCCCATCTTAGGATACTGTACCACTGTAGGTTAAGTGTCGATATTGGGCGGTTAAGCCCAGTATCATCAACCAACAGGGTTATGGAGGCCCCGTTGAATCAATTTGGATGCCTCGAGTTTGATCTAGACGAATAGCATATATGTAGAAATGCTATGATAAGGCGGGATCTAGGGAGATTTATGGCAGTCATCTAGGCCAGTAGCCGCAAATATAGTTGATACCTAGGTACTCGGCTACGCTACCTACTTTTATTAATACGACTGAGTTATACAATGGCAGAATATGGTTTGTGATCATATTTTTTTTAAAAAAAAAAATGCAGATATATTCGACTGCGATGCATCTCCTGAAAAATCTCGTTGCCCAGTCAATGATAAGTAGCACTTCACCGGGCCGCAACCTCTCTGCAAACTGCTTAGCCGCTAGCTCAATATTCTCAACGTGATGTAGGTCAGACAGATGGCAACGAAATCAAGTTCGTTTAACTCCTCATCACTTGGTGGAGGAACTAATGCGCTGACGACTAGAGCTAGCAGATTACCTTGAACGGCCACGGCCTGGGACTAATCTAGGCCTAACCCTGCTGTAGCCCTACGGCACTTTTCTAGCATTCCATGTGACAGGTCAGTGCTAATACACTTGCGATAATAAGAATACAAAGACTGAGCCGAAAAGGATATCAGTCCGGGACTTGGTCAAAAGTCAAAGCGCGTTTTGAGTTGAGAGCAAGATTCACATTGTGTCATAATTTTGTTTCCGCACGCATATTTCGTGAGTCTAGTTTGCCGTCTAGCCTCAGTTTGGAGGGTCAAACCCCCATTCCAGTCGCCATTCGCCTATGTACCCGAAATCTGACTATAGAGATCATTGAACCCATTTGTCCTTGAAGGCTGACGAGGATGCATTACTATGCAAGAAGTGAGCTTTTTTCAACTCGAAGGTCGAAGAAAATCCAGTGCTATTTGATACTTACTTCCAGTATTCTTGGTTTTCGCTGGCTAGAGTCTGCTCCATTGTAATGTCCGTGGGAGTGTCAAATTCTTCCGTCTTGGTGGTATTGTGCGCTAGAATGAGAATTGGGTTACTGACGGGGACAGTCTTATAATAGTTATAGTAGCGGGGCCATGATCGCAAACTTTTTAGAGAGGGAGGAGCCCGGCGTATTCCCTATAAATGACGTAATAGAGAAGTGCCGGATGAAAGCTGGGTAGAAATGTCTCCGTAACATGCCAGGCGCGATGAACTCGGGACCCGACCGAGCGGATACTTAGTGGGTTTTAGTGGGTCAAAGCTGCGGGCCGAACTCACGGGCCGCGCTAAAAATTGAAACCTTAAAATTATTTTTTGTCGTCCATATGCTGACTCAGCCTCTAAGAGTCTGTGTAATTCCGTCCTATGAAATTCCAGCCGTTCAATGTAGAATATTATTAAGCCATTTGATCGAATGGTGTAAATTCTCTACCACGACTAGTAATAGTAAATTGAGTCCCTTAAATATAATAATATCTTACTCGAATTTTGGTTCAAAAGTCATACAACAATATTGTCCAAGCTAAGCCAAACTCGGAGATATTGTATCCTTAAGACCCCTAGAGTGATCTGTAAAGTAGATCCCACCATATCTATTTTATCTTCTTTCATTTAACAACACCAGCTGATAAACTAACTGGATTTTCGAGTGTGCGATCCAGCTCTCTCGACCCCGATTCCAGATTTCCCCGGCTCTATCCTTGCGCAGACGGAGAAGGAAGCCAGAGGTTTTAAGCGAGCGAACTCTTAAGATTTATGCATTATAAGAAAAAAAAAATTGACCTAGAAAAATGAATATCCATGTGTTCTGTCACATGGCTTGACATGCTGGACCGTGTGAATTCTGTCTCACTTACGGTCTGGAGGCGCCTCTATTCCTCACTACTAATTAGTCCGACGCAGTTAACAAGAATCCGGCTCATGAGGTATCCAGAGCTATTGTTCACAACTCTTTGGTACTTATCAGAACCTCGGAGGATAATTTGATATGCTCCAGCTTTGTTAGGGCATAGGTCCAGTGGAGGTCCGTTATTTGTTTCGTAGTTAAGGAAACGCGCACATACTCTTCAGTTGTCATTCCTGCCTGGATACGGCGAATACTCCCATATTGCTGCCGCCAGTCTTCGCTATTCTCAGTACCTTCGAGAAACTTGCCAATATCCTCTTGCCCGTTGCGCCGGGTATATGACATGTTGGGAAGGGTGTACTCCATTTAAGAAGCTGAACTGGGTATTGTCAGACTAGAAGCAACTATCTTCCTGTGCTAAGCATAAACAAATCATATACACTGCTATTGCAAGGGCGTTCTTACGTTGATAATGGATGAAATGAGGCGATGGCAAAAGTACCTTCAAGACCCTACAACCATTAGGAGTAACATTTTCTATGCTTTTGTTCTCCGTGGGTCATAGTAAAAAGTAATAAGGAATATAGTCAAAACAACAGGAGTTTGATATTGAATTACTCACCAAGGGCTCTTTAAGTCCGAAAATCCGACCGGAGTTGTGTTAAATACACCTTCGTAATCCATTGGCCAAGGTTCTTCAAATCGACCAACAAACTTGTGGTAAGGCTTGGACCAAGGGTTATGGCACCATAACCTGGTTACAAGGACTTTCTAATTCTGGGGTTCCTGAGCTTCACAGTTCAAACTTTAACACCCACATGCTACATAATAGCAGCTGACTGTGCGATAGAGCTGTCATATGAAAGACACAAATCTATTCGCTTCGTAAAGGATACCCCGTACGGAGTACTTTGTATAAATTCGCCGTGTTGCATCCTGTCCGTTGTGCCAACAAGTCCCAGCTTGCCATGATGCGCTCAAGCCCATATGTTGGGGCCATAAATGTTCACTCTCGTATACCACCAGAGGTGTGTGCTCGTAAGATCTTGAGTAGACTGCATAGCTCCGGACTCGATGTCAGCCAGTATACGCATAACTAAAGAACCGGATCATTATCTAGCAAATACACATTAAATTGCTACGGCCGGTTCATTTCCCCACCTGCTATGGCACCATTTTGACATCTCTAGCCGGTTCATAAACAATATTTTTCCATGGGTGATCAGCAAACGCGCAGAAAATGTGCGGTATGGCCCCGCGGCACGCCTTGTGTCTAGAAGTTTGTTGTTATCCATGTTGTCACCAATGTCAAAGTTAATCTAGGTAGCCTATAGTACACGCCTGATGCAAAGTCAGGGATCGTCCAAGTCATATGCCGATTTCTGCATAGAGCAGACGATGGCCCAGCTGCGGTAGTGTGAGAGTAAAGTTGCTGCTAAAGGTCTGGCTCGCTTGACCACCGAGGAAACCGGGTTTGTATTGACTTTTTGTACTCCGAATAGATATATTGATTTATTTTAATGGTGAGCAATGTGACATACATTCAGGGAGTAATGGGCTTATTTGGTATATTAGTTAGTGGAGGCGGCGTCCTTTCCACCGCTAAAACCCGTGGTTCGATGGCTGGATATGGCCAGTTTGAAGGACCTATCCTTGACATCCCTACCAACCGGGATCCGTCCTGCGATTATGATCTCGGTCAGAATAGAAATCAACTTGCGCTACAAAGCCACAATACCACCGGGCTGTGGAGTGCCGTATGACCAATACAGAATGCGGCTTTAAAACTGTCAAGACATAGCCATGTGTTGTTGACGATTGAGGGCATTCTGCATTTTGCTCGTCCAAGAACTCTGATTATGGGAGTAAACATGTGAGCATCACATTGATGTATTGCGACTCTCATCTGGAGAAACATCACCCATCGCAGCCCAATTCCGAATCACATTTCTCATTTGAGCTTCTGAGTTGTCTTCGTGCCAAAAATGCCCCGCGCCCTCGACCATGACACTCTCAAACCGTGAGTCCTCTATTTTCGTTAGCTCTTCGGACCAATCTTTTAGCTTCTTAGAAGATGTGAAGCCGTCCCTGTTTCCGTATATTGCTAAAGTCCGGTGTTCTAAGACTTTACTATGGGCGTCCGAAGCTTGAAGGAGTTTGCCTTGTATGGTGGTTGTGAGCCTAGACGTCGATGTAAGGAGAGCTGTAGCTGTAAAGAGGGAAATTGGCGGAAGGATAGGGGAAACGAAAAGATATGATATGTTAGTCTTCCGATTCCCGGCGGCTTCGACGCAATGATCTGGGGGGTATGGTTGGTTGAAGTCCTTCTGCGGTCCGATGTCCCTGTTCCACTTGGAAGCTAGCCTCTGGGCTTCCTGCATAATTTTCGAAGGCGCCTTGGCTTCCCTGGACTCTTCGAATACCGTTTGAATGCTCTCTAGAGATGGTAGGTATATCGCCAGCATTGACCCATAGGAGTATCCCGATACTATAACCTCAGGATGGCTCGTTTCGTCCCCAGTCGAGCTACTCCACCCCGTAGCTGTACCTGAGGGAGGTTTCGATATCGGATCTAGGCCCGAGATGTAATACACAAGAAACGCATAAAATGAGATAAAATCGCCAAGTTCAGGCCTTGCGGTCCAGCTTGTTCGTCCTTGCGAGCCGCCTGCGCCCCTGCAGCGCAGTATTCAGCATTCATGTACCCAAGGATTCATACCCAGTCTTTGTAGGGCTGTTGAGGGAAGCAACAGTAGTAATATGGAGAAAATACCGTAGATTAAAAGTGCCTACAACGTATCCTGCCTTCAACAGCTCATCAGCGATGATGGCCACGACTGGGTCATCGTAGCAGCCTCCTAGAGGGGCGTATGGATGGCCTATCATAGCACCTTTCTTCGCCAATGTGGACTTTTCATCCAGATGCCGCATGTGAGTAGGATGGTATAGCCTACATTGGAGCTGAATGCTGTCGTAAACCGATGGGATTGTAAACTGGTGTGTTGGTCGTGGTAGAGCCATGGAGGGCAGTGGAGGACTTTTTTATATCGATATGCCTTTTATTTCTCGGAGATATGGAAGTAGTTTGACTCAATACTTCGAATGTCCACAGCTCAATTGTATATGTAGACATCGGTTTCCCATGTTGTGTTCCCTCATTGATTATCCTAATATTTTTTTGATGCCGTTGTTGGAGTGATGCCAAATATTCAGTTGAATAGGTAGTTCCTCGTTAAACTAGTCAGTTATTTATTAGTCATCCTTCACCAGCAAGTCTATGTGAAGAGCATTTTCTACTCCCATCTCTCGGTCCAGCATGTTTTCGATTTATTCAGAATACGCCATTTATTTTGTCTCCATTAACGATGCGAGTAGCTCCTCCTGCCTTATGTCGAGAAAATGCCTATATCATTAACAATAAGTAATCGAATAATACTACAGTAGTTGCAAATAATACAGCAATGGTGCGCCTGTCCCGTCCCGCTCACTGAGCCCAACCTGGTGCCTAGTTATAGAACAAGATAATTAAGAAGAGACAAATGGGGCTAAGAGGTATTAGAAACTAGAAATACCATGCAGCACGGATCTTTGTCCTGCGTGCATGAGGAAGAATGGTTATATTGGGGAGAGCAGCCATGCAGGATCTGGCTCGTCGTCTTCACTTTCGGGCAACCCGTCCTTATCCTTTGCCAAAGGCGGAGTCTTTGGACAGATATTGGCTTGGTCGGTGGTACCTGCCGGCTGGTGTATTTCTGGTGAGGGAGAGCCTGCCCTCGATGGCGTGGGAGATCGCAGCAAGTCATCTGGTACTTCTCCTATCATCGTTCCCCCGTGGTCATCATCCTGGGCGTTGTCGTGACCGCTAAATGTACTCGAAAACATAGCTTTAGCCAACACAAAGGCCTCTAGCTCAGCGCCGATCCCACAGATGAGTAGCGTCCAGTTCTTCTCTTCTGCGAGCTGCAGGTCATTTTCTAGTTTTTGGATGGTAGCATCTAACTCTTTCAGTATCAAGGCAACGTCTGTCTCGCGAGCCTCCAGACCAACTGACTCGAACAGCGGACCATTTCCCTGTAGGCGGCTCACCGTATTTCGTAACCGTGTT
>JANTQJ010000707.1:0-11559 GCA_032989685.1 Arthroderma sp. PD_2
AAGGCATTAGTAGTTGAGCTACCGAATCCTCCAGTATTTGCAGTACCGCCAAAGCCGGTAGATTGGGGTGTGGAAGCTGTCTGGCCAAATAGACCAGTACTTGGTTTTGTTGCTCCAAACAGTGGGTTAGAGGAGGTACTGGCACCAAAGCCTGTGCTCTGTGCCTGATTCTGTGTACCGAAACCAGACGTGGCAGGTGTCGATCCGCCGAATGGAGAGGAACTAGCTGCGGCAGTACCAAAGCCAGTTGAGCCCTGTTGTCCAAACCCTGAGAACGATCCAAAGGCTCCAGGCTGACCGCTGGCATTGCCATATCGCCTACCGTGTTCGTAATCGGCGACTCGTAATTCCTAAGGTATGTTAGTTTCTGCGACTTATAGTGGCATAAGTTAATGGAAAGATGACTTACTTCGAAAGAATATTTCTGGTAGGGCGCCATAAAGCTTATACTTTGATAATTGCTGGTGTTCGAAGAACCAGCGTCCTTTTCAGTGAAGGGACTGAATGTTGGATTGGCTGTTCCTTGGGAGGCTGGAACCTCGCCGGCAAGGGCAGTTCCACTAGCACCAAATCCAGAGTTGCCGCTCGTTGCCCCAAAACCTGTGCCAGTGTTGGTAGCTGGGCTGGAAGTCGTAGCTCCCCCGAATATACTGCCACCTTGGTTGCCAGTTGTTCCAAAACCACCAGCAGGCTTGCCACCGAAAAGTCCACCGCTCGTTGCAGTGTTTGAGGTGGTACCAAATCCACCACTACCGGCTCCGAATCCAGATGAACCGAACGCGGAGGTTTGGGTGTTTGCGCCGAATCCACCACTAGCGGTTGTAGTAGCAGTACCACCAAATGGTCGGCTTTGACCACCGAACATTGAGTTGGAGGTATTAGTGTTTGCGCCGAACCCTAGTGAAACAAAGTATCGTGTTAGCATTCAGACAGATAATGAAAACGTGAGCATGCATAGAAAAATATAAAAAGCTCGCGGACCCATGCGCCAGTCCTGCATAAACCCTAAGAACGGAGGAAATAGTTTGATGTGTTCTATCCATGTTGTCTGGTAATCATTTTCATCCAGAGCATTATCAAACGTAAATCCGAACCGTCTTCGCCAAGCGAAATCCAAAACTGCGTAACTGGAGGATGTATGTGACTACTAGGCGCGGGTCCACGAAAGAAAAGAAAAATAGGGTCGTATAGGAAATATCCGTCCCAAGAAGATAAGAATCGACACGGCCAAATTCAACCATTCCCTTTCCTGCGTTTCAAAAGAGCGACAAGGATAAAACAAGGTTTGTTTTGACGTACCTCCTCCAGTCCCGAATCCACCGGAAGAGCTTCCAAATGTATTACCTGTATTCGAGGTACTTCCAAATAGAGGAGTCGATCCAAAGCCTAAATAAACCAAAGAAAATGACGGAAGACAGGAGCTCTTGGTCAGAGGAGGGTTGTTCTCTTTCTTTTTATGTCCGCGTGGTGTCGAAATTGCTTCCAGCAGAGTTTGTTCCAGAGTCGCAGTTTTTCATCGTTCGCGCCTTTTGTTTTGGCGTAGTAGCCTTGTGGGCAAGATTCTCATGGTCCGATGAAATGCATCTCCTCGTTTCAAGCTCATGGTGGAAACAACAACGAACCAAAAACAATCAAAGTAAAGACCAGGGGATGGGGTGGGAAGGGATAAAGGAAAAAGGTTGACCTACCAGTGTTGCCAGAAGTGTTCCCGAACCCAGTTGATCCGAAGCCAGTGTTCTGTTGTTGCTGATTATTGTTGGAGCCAAAGCCCCCGAACGAGGAGCCCGTTCCGAATCCCGACATCGCGTCCCGCGTTGTTATGACTGATGGTAAAAAGGGAATTATTGAGCCATGAACAGATATGCTTCAGAGATGCGAACGAGGTCTTCAGGGTCGAAACAGGTAAAAGAAACGGTTGGTGACGTTGGCTCGCTGTGAGGTTAGGCAGATGGAGTCGCGACGTGAAGAAGTCAAAAGAGCTTGCGAAAGTTGAAAAGGGTGTTGATTAAGGGGCTTTTTTCACAGGTATGAGCAGGCAAGCTACTCTCCTATGCTGAAGAAGAAGAGAAACAGTGAAAATGACGAGTTGCTTGGACAGCGGTCGCTGAAAAAACGCGAGTGTTGTCTCTCATCAAAAAAGTTGAGGTTCGAAGTTCGCTAAGAAGCAAGAGCCAAAAGGAGTTTATACTGGTGGTCAGGTGACCCGCTTAGTCATCACTACCACTGTTGCCTATTGAAGTGAACAATACAAGAGGACAGAAGAAACTACAATAGAAGACTTGAAAAAATCTCATTGCTGTTCAAGTGTATAGAAGATACCAATAACTTATATATATGGGCTGGAAATACTCATTAGCGCGCGAATAGCAACACTGGCCGCAACTACCCCTTAACCGTTGTTATGTCCCCTTAATTTATATCTATCAAGAGGAAGACGAGTAGCAAAAGCTGCTCATTTCTTCTTCGAAGCTTCATATGTCTCGATGATCTTAGCGACCACAGATGGATCAGAGAGCTGCGAGGACAGCTGTTAGTAAGCAATCTATATATCTCAGGGGATATCTACTTACCGTCGAAATATCACCCAGACTATCCGACTCGCCGCTCAAAATCTTCCTCAAGATACGGCGCATGATCTTCCCGCTGCGAGTCTTGGGTAGATCTTCAACGACGTACACGGCCTTGGGGGCTGCGAATGGTCCAATCGACTTTCGGACCTGCATCACTAGCTCCTTGCGGATTTCTTCGCCAATCTCGTTTCCAGTTTTCAGGGAAACGAAGGCATTGACTGCCTGGCCGGTGAGCTCGTCAGTTACTCCTACGACGGCAGCCTCGGCAACGGCATCTATTTTTGTGTTAATTATTGTCCAGGCTTTAACGTTCTGGGTGTGTTGGGCTTACGGTGTTCAATGAGGGCAGCCTCTATTTCAGCGGTCGAAAGACGATGGCCAGACACGTTAACGACGTCGTCTACCCTGCCTCTGATCCAGTAGTACCCGTCATGGTCGCGGCCAGCGCCGTCTCCGCTGAACTATTCTCGAGGTCAGCATGGAGAAATCATCATATGTTACTTGGTTGCACTTACATAAAATCCTCGGTAAACGTTGAAGTAGGTATCCATATATCTCTTGTGGGCACCCCATACTGTTCGTGCCATGCTTGGCCATGGCTGTTTGAAGGCCAGGACGCCCTCGACATCATTACCCTTCAATTCCTCTCCAGAAACTGGGTCAACAATGGCAGGGTCAATGCCGAAGAATGGCAAGGAGGCGCTTCCTGGCTTGGTTGGGGTGATTCCACCTAGCGGGGTGATGACATGGGAGCCGGTCTCGGTTTGCCAGTATGTCTATATTATCACTGTTAGCCATTTACTGACCAGGGAAGATAGGGATAGGGGTGCTTACGTCGATAACTTGGGCCTTCCCCTTTCCGACAGTTTCAAAGTACCACTTCCAGATTTCAGCCGCAATTGGCTCACCCACACTTCCCAGAACTCGGAGATCTTTCATTTCATGATTGATATGCTCATCACCAGCACGCTTCAGGAGTCGCAAGGCGGTTGGCGCAACGTAGAACTGTGTGACTTTGTTCTGCTCAATGACATCCCAGTACCTCGAAAAGTTAGGGTATGCGGGAGTACTCTCGAAAACGACGGTTGTAGCTCCGAGCAGTAGCGGAGCATAGACAACATAGGTGTGTCCCGTAATCCAACCGACATCTCCACCGCAGAAGAAGCGGTCATCGTCATGAATGTCGAACACGTATTTACCAGTCGCAGCGGCACCAACCAGGTAACCGGCAGTTGTATGCATCAACCCCTTTGGCTTTCCTGTCGAGCCGGAAGTGTACAGCAAGAAAAGAGGGTCTTCCGAATCCATAGACTCGGGTGCTAGGTAGTTGGGGTACTTCTCAACTTCCTCATGCCACCATAGATCCCTTCCTTTTGTCCATGGAACCTCTGCTCCCGTCCTCTTGAACACAATGCAGTTGGTGACTCCGGGGCACTGCTTCAAAGCCTCGTCAACAATCTTCTTGGTTCCGATGATTTTTCCTCCACGCTTTCCCTCATCAGTGGTAATGACGACCTTGGAGTTGGCATCGTTGATACGATCGCGCAAGGAGTCAGATGAAAAGCCAGCAAAGACAACTGAGTGGACGGCACCGATGCGAGAACAGGCGAGGAATGCAACCAATGCTTCTGGGATCATGGGAAGATAGATTGCCACTGTATCACCCTTCTTAACTCCTTGCTGCTTCAAAGTCCATGCAAAGCTCGAGACGTCTCTCAAGAGCTCGCCATAGGTGATACTGCGTCCCTCACCGGGCTCATCAGCCTCGTAGATGATAGCAACCTTGTCTGGATTCTTGAGCGCATGTCGGTCGACGCAGTTGTAAGAGGCGTTCAACCTTCCACCCACGAACCAGGCATTATCACCACCCTTAAACGAGCCGATATGCGTTGCGTTGAAGTCCTTCTCAAAGGTCACAAGCTCTCTCGCCAATCGTGCCCAGAAGGTATCCGGGCTAGAGATGGACTCTGCGTAGAGCGTCTTGTATTCCTCAAAGTCCTTGAGATGGGGTTTGGTCGAGTGCTTGGAGTATGCCTCGGGGACGTGGAAGGTATCGACCTCATGGGCCTCCACAACCTATGCGCCTAGTTAGATACAATCTTCATCATCTTCTTGTTTTAACGCGCAAAACGAACATACCACCGGGGCTTTGCCAGTTTCAATCGCCGACATGTTATGATTGTTCACGATGTATGTTGTGTATGCGCAGCCTCGTATTATGCCAACCAGATCGCGAAAGTAGCCTGCAGCCGAGAGATCGCGGGGTAGCGGGGTATATCCAGAAGACGAGAGCACAACAACGTCCCTAACGTCGGCAAACAGGACCCTTCCAAGCGATGAGTAGAGGCAAGGAAAGGAAGAGAAAGCGGGAGATGTTGCTGTTAAGAAGAGTCGGCGGTCGTCGAAGTGGTCGGCTCTCTTTAATGTCGAGGTTTATATGCAGTACCCGAGGCTCCGTATATTTAGTTTGCTTACACCCATCCTCCGAACAGTGTCGTCACACAGAAGATCCAGGATTCACTCTACCAGGGATTATTCAATTACGTATTCTATTTTCTCCATCGCCCTGCGCCTCTACTTCCAGCTCCAGCTCCAGTCCCAGCTCCAGTTCCAGTTTGACGAGCTCGTTGGAAGATGCTACACGGCGTTCTTCAGCATGTTACGATGCGGGGACTAGCTTCCGTTCAGCCGACAGGTACAGGAACAAGTCCGACTTCGACTTCATCAACTTGTACACTCCATGTAGAGAGCATTACCGAACCAACTGCAACATCGTGAGAGATCAGAAGACGAACGCATAATTGAAGTTGGTGGCCTCGCAGAAAGCGTCTCTCCCTCTGCAGTGACACAAGCCAGCCCATGTAACACCACAGCATGCAGCAGGGTTACATGCTCGCACTGTATACACGGCCGTCGTTGACTCGCCAGAGTCTCATAAATGGGCCATCGAATCGAAGTCAAGAGTTTCCTCTCGGCAAAAGCTGGGCATCGTGATCCCGATGGGCGGGCGAGAGGGGAGATGCAGTGAGTCTTCCCACCACGAACTCGGCGCCATAATTGATCAGCGAGACACATAAGACTGCTCCGTTAAGGAGACTCCAAAAACACTTGAGAGTGTTGCTGTTAATGAGTCTTCCTTATCTTCAGTGGAATCTTGGCACATATCTAATTGGCGAGAGTTGAAATTCGGATATAGATATCCTCGTCATATGGCGTCTTCATGGGTCTTTGGCTAACTGGCTTCTCCCTTCTCGTCCACATGCATGTACCTGTCAATACCCTGCAGGGTACATTGTTTACGGAAAGAGACGGAAGGATAAACACTACCTCTGCTCAATACATCGATAGAATGGATACTATACGATTGTTCCTGCGGTCGATAGGAGTGCTCCTAGCTTGAGAAAGAGGTTTAAACGCCTATCTGATTACAAGGAAAGGAACTATTCCCATCTCCAAGTATACAGATACAGCAGTTTAACTTATTCAAGCTTTCTTGGCGATAGCTTTAACCAATCGAAGCTGCATTAGCCCAGTCTTTCACTCTCAGGAGCATAAGAATCTATTGTTTATACCTATCATGAAGCATCATCATATATCATTCCATAGTAATATCATAAAAGTAATCATAGAGCCTATCTTTCCATGATCCTTCCCTCGACCTTATTCCGTTTTAATCTTCCCCCAGTTATCCATCCACAACGACCCAATCCCCAGCACGAATATCATTATTTTGCCATCTCTCATGAAATCAGATAGCACACGTTTGCCTGTCTTCAGCTTCCCAATGACACCATTACCGCCTCCATTCCCTTCATCATTCATAAACATCACCCGCGTCCCAGTAAGCAAGAGCTCACCCATGACTAATATAAGGAACGGGTTCTGCGCAGTTGCAGGGGGCGGTAGACGGTCACCCCCACCATAAAGCGAAATAGTCGATTGTAAGAGCATTAATAGGTATAAACTGGTAGCGGTCGCGAATATGATGTGGACAGCTCGCCAGATGGAGGTGTTCCTTTGCGCAGACGGTGAGGCTTGCGCGGAATTGGCTTGAAGGAAGAAACTGGCCATGGAAGAAGGGACTCCTAGAGCGGACGCTATGTCGTTGGGAGAGAGATCTGGAGCATCCCCGCCTCCAGGTGGAAATGATGGTGTCCCACCTGGCGTAGTCATGCCAGCTCCGGGAGAGGGCATACCAAGTAAACTGCCAAGTAGTTTAGTTGGATCTACACTATCTGGAGGAGGAGCGGGGGGTTGTTGGGATCGAAGAAGGGCGCGTATATATTCCTCCTGTTCCTTCATTGATTGGGGAGAGCTATCTCCTGTATTTGGAGGCATCCCGAGCCCAGGGAGAGGTCCAAATGGCTGCTGGGGTCGTGGCGGTGATTGTGCCGGCGGGGAGGCGTATCGTACTCCCGATGGAGGGCTTGGGGTGTTTCTAGAAGACGGCGAATCATCGCGAACTATCAAAAAAGTCCTCTGTTAATAAAATATTAAGAGTTAACCCCATTAAACAGGCCTAGAAAAAAAACGTACATGACATTGTTCGGCCACTTAGCCCTGTTATTTTGTCCAATCGTGCGCTTCCCGTGGCTGCAATCTTCGCTGCCCGTTTCTCCCGCCGGAGACGAGCAGCACGCTGAGCTTTGGATTCTTCCACCTCGGCCATTTTAAGTCGTCGTGTCAATAGTATTCACGTTGATGTTTGATTAATTCTGGAGCACACCGTATCTCGCTTTCTGTATACATAATTTACTGTGAGCCGGTGACGTTAGGGCCAGATGTCACGTGGCGTGATTACAGGTCGAAACGGATTAATATTTTCCCTCTATATTTCGTTCACAAGAACAAAAGGGGCAAGATAGAATCTCAACTTCATGATATCTCGATGTACTCGCGGTTAATGAACATGTCTCTGCTCATCATAAAGTCATCTCAGTGCGCCGCCACGCACAATCTGAATCTAATACTGTGGACGGTTGCCGATCAATCTCACAAGAATCCTGGAAATGGAAATATTACTCCATGATACACATGGCGCGAGGCATCCAACAGGTTTTTCCCAACCAGATCTATGATAACATCCTTTCATATGCCAATTGATCGGGTTCGCTACCTCTTACCTTTCCCTCGTCTGTCCAATGCCAGCATCAGCCGTTTGTTTGGCGTGTGGAGATTTGAACGACCTGGGGGTTGCCACCTATGACGTCAATCCCTACCTTGACCCTTGAGCATCAATATCAAGGCATTGAGACTCTTTATATATAAAGCTGTTCAAATAGAGTTGATGAGAAATCATGACTTTACTGCTGCCTCTCTACCCCTAAGAGGTTTTTATTTACTCAATTCCTACCACTCGTTTCGTTGCACAACAAGGGAAGAAACAGACTCCCCCTTGGTATCTTCACCCGTTGAATATCTACCTCAATCAAACCATTGAATTAAACTATATATATACAACAATGACGACACAGAAGAAGCCAGGGGGCTATTGGAGTGAATCCAACCCAGTTCCTACCATTCAACAATTTATCTCGGAACTAGACGCTGGAAAGGCAGAAAGGGATAGGCGAATTGATGAAGAGGCTAAGAAGAAGGTAACGACACCACAAAGACCGCCGTCTAGCGCTGCTGTGCCTCATCGAAAGCCAACGACGCCTAAGTCAAAGGGCCGAGTAGTGACGGACCCAACTACTGGGACTGAGGTGGAGATTGATGATGTAGGACAGGATTTCATGAACGCTGTCAAGGAGCCTCAGGTATAGTCATCCTATATGTATATACTCTTGGATAAGATCATTGTGGACTAATGATGTCGGATAATAGCTGTCTGTTCCGAATGCGAACCTTGGGTTACCTACTGTAAGCATAACGCCCTTTGACTCCTCTTTGCTGGTGGTCTGTCCTAACATAGCTATCAGTCAATCCAAACCAAGTCAACGCAACCTCTGGATGAATATAAGCATACTCAGGATATTGTATCGCCTCCGGAGCCCATTGCGGCCGGCACGACGAGTGATGTGCCCATCCACGGCGAAAGAACCAATATCTTGTTTCATCCAACGCCTTCAATCAGTTACGAGCCGATGTTCAAAGTGATAGAGAAGAAGGCTAACATCTTATGCTCCGTTATATTCGTTGTAATTTTAGTCATTGGACGCTTTGCTGGCGGCCAGATAAAATGGATGCTACCCCTTGCCTGTTGTGTCGCAACAGGTGTATGGCTCTGGGCATTCGACCTTATCCGAAGAGGAAGAACCTTTCAATGGCACGCTGAAAAGCTTCGTGGGCAGACAGTACGTCAAATCCCCAATTCATATTTAGTTACTCTGGGATCTTTGTTTCTAACAGTTTTATCATTATCATTAGGCCACAGCCAATCTTCTTCCAGAGTCTGCAGAATGGATGAATTCATTCGTCGAAATATTCTGGGGATTGATCAACCCGGAAATGTTCGCAAGCGTCGCTGATACTATCGAAGACGTTATGCACGCATCATTACCCGGGCCAATCGAGAACGTGCGGATAGCTGAGATAGACCAGGGCTCAAACCCCTTACGGATAATCAGCTTGAGATCGCTACCGGATGGGCAAGTTTCTGATTTAATCAGCGGCTTGCAAACTTACAATCGAGAAAACAAAGACGAGCAGGAGGCCGCCGCGGAAGAAGAAGGAGGCCAACCCTACAATCTTGAATGTTCATTTGCATACCATGCTAAACCATCTGGGGATGGGGATACAGCCTCTTCCAGAGCGCAAAATATGCACATGATGGTCGTCTTCTATCTTGGAGTTAAGGGGTTATTCGGGGTCCCCCTGCCAATTTTCGTCGAATTGTCAGAGCTTGTTGGCACTATCCGGCTTCGTTTACAGCTTACCCCTGAAGCACCCTTCGCCAAAAGCTTGACCTTTAGCTTAATGGGCATGCCACACATCCGAGCCGGCTGTACACCTATGGTCAAACGAGGCATCAACATTTTGAATCTCCCATTGATATCCAACTTTGTCAACTATGCCATTGGCGCTGCGTTGAGTATGTACGTGGCTCCAAAGTCAATGTCACTTGACCTCGGTATGATGCTCGGCGGCGATGATATTCAGAAGGATACCAGCGCACTAGGCGTTTTCTGGGTGAGAATTCATCGTGCCAATGGCTTGAGCAAACAGGATAAAAGAGGCAGCAAAGGCGGTGGTAGCGACCCTTACATCAACCTGTCATTCTCGAAGTACGGGAAACCGATGTATTGCACGAGGGTTATTTGTGATGATCTCAACCCCGTGTGGGAGGAGGCTGCACCGCTCCTTGTAACTCCAGAGCTTATCAAGGCCGATGAGCAGCTCAGTGTAGAGTTGTGGGACTCCGATAGGAATACGGCGGATGATATTGTTGGCAAGGTCGAGCTTTCCATGCAGAACTTGCTCCAACACCCTGGGAAAATGTTTCCTATTACCTCGAAGCTTCAGGGTATGGATGCAGGCACCGAAATGCCGGGCGAACTCTACTGGGAAGTGGGATACTTCCGCAAACCACACTTCCGACACGCTCTTCGCACGGACGGGAAAGATGATTCCCTTCCAAAGGATTTGAAAGATAATCCCGCTCTTCAAGACGAGAAAGGAAATGTCCCCCCTCCAGAGGATGACGAAGAGGCAGTTACATGTACGCCGCCTGATCCTCTCTGGCCAAGTGGTATATGCACAGTCATCATCCACCAGGTTGTCAATCTGCAAGTCCAAGATATCAAAGGGACTCTCAAAAACAGAAAAGGCAATGAATATGATGCGGCTAGGTCATATGGGGAGAGTACTGGTGAGGAAGGAAAACAATTCCCTACCAGCTATTGCAGTATTCTCGTAAATGATGAGCCAGTGAGTAAAGCTCTTGCCCTGAGTTGTACCTGCAAATCATTAGATGCTAAACGATGATATAGGTATTCCGCACTCGAGCCAAAGCGGTTTCCAGTAAACCGATATTCAATGCTGGAACAGAACGATTTATCCGAGATTGGAGATCAGCCATGGTTACCATTGCTATACGCGATCAGAGGCACCGAGAGCATGATCCTATCCTAGGCATTGTTCCCCTAAAGATCTCTGATATCCTCCAAGCCAGCTCTCAAGTCACCAGATGGTACCCTCTCGACGGAGGTATTGGCTTTGGTCGCATCCGGATTTCTCTCTTGTTCCGCAGTGTCGAACTCAGGCTTCCACCCAAGCTACTTGGGTACGATGTCGGCGCCTTCCACATTACATCCAACAAAATAACACTGAAAAACTGTACGTCTCGTGGAAAGCTCAAAATTCGGACTAGTGGAGCTCACGTTTCACTCCCACGTTCCGCTTTCACATCGGATTCAACCGAAGAGGGGGGTTCCTATGAACTCAGTTCCGAGTTGAAGGATGAGCTTGTACTGCCAACCAAGCATCGCTACCGATCTGCGATCATATTTGAGATACAGCATAGTGCGGGCACCGCTCACGCCCTCGTGTGGCTCCAACATCTGGTTGATAATAAGGAAACCTCTTTAGACATACCAATTTGGATGGCAAAGAACTCTGCACGATTGGTGCAGAACTACCTCTCAGAGGAAGATTGGGAAGAGGCCAAGAGTAGCCCAGGTTTGGAGGACCTTTCAATGGTTGGGCGGCTGCAATTTACCTGTCGCTTTACCCCTGGTTTCCATCAATGCCACGAGAAACTCGTTTCCAATAACGATTCCAGAGAAGCGTTTGAGACCTGGGAAGCCTGTATATCTGAAGGGGTGCGCGGAGAGATCCAGTCTGAAGTGCCACCTACCGTGCAAAGATTACATGAGAAATCCCTTGTTCAAGAACGGGATATCCTTCGTCAAGCTAACGCGAAACTCCGAAGGCCGAAATCCAAAGATAGCGACCTATCCTCGATTGACGATGTTATCCGAAAATCCATGACAGGCAATGATAGCTCTCGTATCAAAGCCGAGACAGCATCCAAAGGCCAGGGCCAAAC
>JANTQJ010000708.1:0-11515 GCA_032989685.1 Arthroderma sp. PD_2
GTCGTCTGGATCGTGTAGGAGTTCGGGTGGCTGTTGAATGTTGTCTCGAGTATAATTGAGATAATCTGATTCATCGTCTAAGCCGTCTTCTAGTTCTTTGGAGTCTAGGTCGTCGAAGATGCTTGCGAAGGGACTTTTGGTCTGGGTGGCACGGTTGTGGACGTCGAGAACGAAGACGACGTCCTCTCCGCTATCTGAGCTGGCGGTAGAGTTGTTGTCTGAGTCGTAGGCGTCGCAGTCATCGTCATCGTAGTCTTCTTCGTCTTCGCTGTCAAAGTCGAAGCCGGAGGTAGGGTTCTCTCTCTCTGTCACTTGGACGCCTTTAATGGTGGTGGCTGTAGTGGTGTTGCCAGCATTGGCACAGCTGACGGACTGATTGAACCAGTCCTCCTGCTCGTTTTCTGCCTCTGCCAGCTCGGCCATGAGACCGTCTAGCAAGTTTGCGTGTGCAGCGAGGATCCTCAGGTCTCTATCTGCCCGCCGAGCAGCGAGTAGCAGTTTCTGGCGGGCCAATTGGGCGAGGAAATAGGTCTGGGTGAGGCTCATGTCGGTCTTCTGTCTTCTATTCGGTGTTGATGATGATGATGAAGGAGGAGGTAGAGGAGGAAAAGAGGAGAAAGGGCCCATCTTGATATCGTCCTTCATGGCCGGATTGACTTTCTGACTCAAAATGGCAAGCAGATAAGATAAGCGTTATCGCAGATCAGTTGCTGACTAACCAGCCGAGGATTAAGGATAAGGTTGAAACCCAGACAGTTGGCGGTTTAGAGATCTCGGTGGACAGGTGAAGAGGAAGAGAGAGAAATATTTCAGCAGACAGAGGCCAACAGCGAGGCCACGATGCGACTTTTAAAGGGCCAACAAACGGGCATCTCGCAAACAGGATGTGCAGGCTGGTACAAGCCCCCCCTGCGCGTTATGATGCAATAATAACCTGGTTTTTCTGCAGGAAGAAAACGACGACGCGAAAAGCCGGGCCGATGCGGCTTAGTCATGCGTGAACACTTATGTAAGCAGTGGTCGATGGTCGGCGAGATAGGAATGAGATAGGGATAGATGATGATTGCATGGAGTTGTCTTTGTTTTGCTTCTAAAGGCACCACGGCTGGAGTACAGCTTACTCGGGCAACTGAGGAAGCTGGCTTGATGACTAGTTTGATGTCATCGACTTTTTTTTTTGGTTGAAAAAAGTCCATGACCGTGGAAGGGGCAACTATAAAAACCTATAGCTATTAAAGCCATGCTCGGTTCAGGCAGTGGCTTTCTTCCTCTTCCATTCCCTTTTCCGTTCTTTGCTCTTTCTTATAACTCTCCGATTACCTCTACTCACTACGGAAAGACTTACTCGGTTATTTTATAACTTGATTGTCGACTACTTTCATACTACCCTCTGATTTCTATACTCTTCTTTTTGAGGGTATCGTCTGGTTTTACCATCTAGTTGTATTATCTGTTTTCTCTTTGCTCTTTCCCCCACTCCTATCCTACTTATTACTTCTCTAACTCTTACCATACCTGGATTTGTCGTCAAACACTGACGTGCCTGAAATGTTGCCCGAAGACGTGCTCTTGTATCCTCCATCAAGCCTCTGTCTTTCATCAGGTCTCTGCTATGCCGTACCTCTCCTCACCTCCACGTCTCAATTCTGCAAACGATTAAGATGGGTTCACGGAGCCACAGAGGTAGACGGCATTGCATTCTTGGGAGAAGGAGACATCATCAACGGGGATTTTCAATGCGGGGGGCCACACCTTGCCAACCTGCCAGCGATTACCTCTCTATGTACGGACATGCCCTTTGACGCTGAAACCAGCAAGTTACTAGTAAAGAGAACCAGAGAGATCATGGACAAATGGAACGTTAAGTGGTGGAATATTCAGTGTGTCCGTCGAATTCCACAGGATCAGTGGTACACTTACTACGACACGATACTAGTCTATGCGGACAGGGACGTCCCTGACATGAGTTGGTTCAACGCATGCAAGGAGGTCTTAGCATTCATAGCCAAAGAAAACTTCAGTCTTAATATCGAGATAATCGACCAACGCGGTAACGGAAGACCAACCCTATCAGAAGTATTCCCTGGCGACCCTTTGGTTACAGAGTGGGGGTCTTTGAGGCAGGGGATACTTCAGGCTTTCCCACTGCTAATCCGGCACCATATCTGCGCTGTAGAGCTCTCAACGCCGCCTAATAACCACGTTAGTACTATTGCTATTTCAGTAGTCGAGGATTATTATCACGACTACAACTGGTTGAGCGTTCGAGAACATATAGTCGACATGCTTGATGATAGAGACCTTTACCATGTCGCCATGTCGCTGTTAAGATAACTCAAGGGTTGCTAATGGTTGATTCCCCCACCAATGTCCACCTGGTTGACTGGATTGAAGGGTTCGAGGTACTTTTGAAAAAATGCCAAGTTAACCCGGCAAACAAAGTTTCGCGTGTTCTTCCCGTTTAGTTAGATCTGCCCTTACGAATATCATTATGCTTTTTAACTCAAGCTCGCTCTCCAGTAACTTAGCGCTGTTTATCGCGTTTTTTCGTCCAAGCTTAGGGAAAGGTAGCGAAAGCCCTAGAGAAAAGCCCTAAAGCAAGGTTTACTAGGATTTAAGCTTAAAAAACTTTAAATAGCTAGTTCAAGTCAGCCACGACGAGACAACATGGCTTGCCTCCCAGGTAAAAGATAGGTGGTTTCGCTTTTGTTCTCAGGGAAATTTATGTTTTCATTTTTCAGAAATATGACGACATTGGCTTTTGGGCTACGCCACCTTGGCCTATCTCATCTAGAGGGAGCCATCCCTCGTTCTCTCTTTCACTTCTTATCTCTTGAAACACCATAATATCCTCTACATAGTAGCTTCCCGTTAGTGCAACCGATATTATATTTTCTGGACTTTTTACTTTATATTTCATGCTCATAATGGACCGTTACAGAAATCCATTCACACAGGAACTCTGCTACGCAGGGCCTGTATATTTAAAGGACTCGGGCCTTCATCCCCCCCAGCGCCAGAGAAGAATCCTAGGTTCTTCCAGACTGGACGGCAGGACTTTCCATGGAGACTCGGAAATATTCAACGAAGACTTTAGATGTGGTGGTCCTTTACTGGCTCCCTTGCCAGCAATCACCGAAGAATTCAGCAGCGATGACCACCCTCTCCTACTCGACTTTATGAGACGTCTTGATAAGCCTGTGCGTAATATTTGCCATAAATGGGGAATAGTACTAGACCAAGGTAATCGGCTAAATCCAAACCTCGTTTTGCGAGGTTGTCCCGGGATAAAGGATACTCCAGCTCCAAATGGGTGGCTTGAAACTGCCATAATTTACGCTAAGAGTGGTGAAATTGATCATACGTGGTTCAAGGCCTGCAAGGAGATTCGACAGCTATTCCGTGAGAGGGGGAAAAGCACGTTAAATGTTGAGATTATCGATTATTCCCGTAGCCGAGAGAGACTGAAGGCTTACCCACTAACGACGGACGGTAAGATGCTAAGGAGCTGGCATGATGTACGGAGGCCAATCTTGAATGTTTTAGAGGGCAAAGAATGGGTTATATTATACCCCAGCTGTCGCCAGGATACTCGAGAGCCACAGAGGATTGATACAATTTCAATCGCCGTAAAGGAAGAATCTAACGAAGACTGGACAGTCTGCCTTGAGCAGATAGTGGAGATTCTCGATGGCAAGCAATGCTACAGTGTAGCAGTTGAAATCCACCACGGTTCATCCCAACCCTCTGCAACATCATCATCAGATTCTAGTCCTAGTGACTGGAGTAGCAGCACTCCTTGCATGGACCCTATCGAGAGATGCCGTGAACCCGTGAGTCCAAGGCAAAGCGTTCTGGGCTACGTGGAAGGGAATCTTCAGGATGCTCCTTGGAAAGAGCTCGCAGTCACCTTTCATGACTCCGTTATGCCACAACGGAGAAAGGAAGTCTGGGAGAAGCGTGGACTTATGCCGGATGAGAGCCAGAATGAACCCACGGTATATATTCCGAGCTGTGAGCGCTGCGAACCTGCACCGCTCAATGTGCGCAATCCTGAGAGTTCGACCTCACGATTTGCCAGTGATATGTTGGTCATGCTTTTCATGAACCGCCGCTCGAGGACACGGACAAATCCCAACCAGTTGTTCTTCGACTGGGACTTCGGCGGCGTAGGTACTCCATATATTCCTCACCACATTTGACTACATGGCTCTAACACTACCCATTAGATCTCCTTAAGACGATGCAAACTACCCACCTATGAAGTATAGACTTAAGGAAAGCTAGTGACGGCGTCTGATACTGTGGGGAAACAAGGAGATCAAACTGGTCATACGAAGGGGCATATAAGCTACCACATCGGAGATATACAGCTCTGGTTTCCGCATAGGTTTATGGAGGTGGGTAATTTCAGAGGCCGGACAGGTGTGGCCACGGCTGCGCTGCATTTGGGGACGTTGGCAACTCTGGATCGATCGTACTGGGACCACGCCACACTCTAGCAGGCTCATATATCGGCGGTGATCAGTATCATGGAATAGGTCTGTTTATGGACGACGAGGATCTTGTCGAGGACATCGAGAGGATCGCTAGGGTCAGGGATGTTTGAACTTTTCTAGAGGCCATCTATGAAGGCCAGCTTCGTCAGTATGGTCGGGCACGTTGATCATTAAATGTATAAATTGATCTAGCCAGGTAGACCAGGGATTATATATTCGATAACAATTGATTGTTACCACCCTCCAGATAATTCAACCCAAAGCTCCGAAGAAAACCCGACAAGATCGAAAGAAAAAAATCTTAACAGACACGCAAAGGAAATCAGACTTATCCTATAGAAACAATTACAAGGCTCAAGTACAAAGAACCCGTTTTAGCCCAACCTCAACGCGAACCCGGCGCCCGACTCCGTCGAGCCACCATCCATACCCCCACCACCAAACACATTCGCAAAATCCAACCTTGGCGCTTCCTCCCCTCTCTTTGGTGCCTCAGGCGTATCCCGCTTCCGTCTCTTCTCCATATTGGCCTTTGACGGGAACGTAGGGAACATTTCTTTGGGCTTCGGTTTGGGATCCTCACGGAAGTATGGATGGGACAAGCATGATTTGGCAGTTGGTCGGGCTGCCGGGTTAAGTGCGAGCAGGTGTGATAGGAGACTTAGGCCGGCGGTGGTGAGGTAGGGGAATTTTGAGCGTGGTAGGAGTGGGACTGTTGGCCCGGAGGTGTCTGATGATGTTGGCGGGAGGCGGAGGGATTTTGCATTTGGGAGAGATCGGAAACCTGGCCATGTATGTGAGGTGGGAGGGCCGGTGAGGGCAAATATCTAGTCATGGTATTTAGCAATGATCTTACTTAAAAGGGAAGAGGGTAGAGTAGATACCTCTGATAGTTGGGCCACTTCGTTTTTACCGCGCAGCAGAGGTTCCTTGGTTAATAATTCCCCGAATATACATCCAATACTCCACATATCTACCTCCGTGCCATATTTCTCTGCGCCCATCAACAGCTCCGGCGCTCGATACCACAGCGTCACAACCAACTGGGTCAACTTCGGCGGTGGATCACCATAATACCTCGCCATACCAAAGTCGGCAAGCTTGACTTCTCCACGGTTATTCATCAGTAGATTCGACGTCTTCAAATCACGGTGCATGATCCAATGCGAATGCAGAAATTCCGCCGCACTCATCACCTGAAGTAGGACGGTCTTCGTCTCGGACGGTAGAAACGGTTCTCGCATCTCGTCAAGCAGAGACTTGAGATCGTGTTCGATAAAATCCATGACCAGGAAAACGCTGCGAGAATCGGAAAATCCAGGAACGAGTGGAGGTTAACCATCATGTATCTGGGCTTTTCAGTCCCGGGGAAAGGGGAGAGGGACGCGGAGGGAGAGGGTAGGGTGCTTACTCGTCCATTGTATCTCCCATGACAACCTCGTGGAGGCGAACTATATGAGGGTGCCGTGATTCGAGCAGGGTCTGTATTTCGCGGAGACCAGTGACGGGGAATCCGTCGTACGGGTTTTCCATCTTCAGCTTCTTGATGGCCACGATCTCACCAGTTGCTAACTCCTTTGCCCGCGAGACCCATCCGTAGGACCCTTCTTCAATGGCATTTAGATTCTCGAAGTTGTCGATGTGTCTGCAAGGACCCCATTCTGGTGCTGGGAACTGAAGCAGTTTCGCCGCAGGTTGTTCAGGAACAGGCGCCTCTCCAGCTAGGTCTTCGTTAGACAGCCGTCGTCGTTTCGCCGGAGGTTCAGCCGCGGTATCAACTCCATTCTCAGCTTGTTTACTGCTTTTCTCATCCCTAGAACTGCTATCTTGTTGTCGTGCTTCGAGAAGGCGTTGTCTCTCTGCCTTTGCGCGCTTCTTTGCTTCTTTCTCTTGCTTTCTGCGCTGGAGCTCTGCTTCTGTCTCGGGATTATCATCCGCCCATCGTGATTTAGCGGGAGCTGACATTTTCCCACCGCGACTCACAGCGTCCTTGTGTTTTGAGCTGTTCGATGGTCGAAGTTCGAGTTTACCATTGAAGCCGGAGTTAGGATGTTCCGCGATGACGATGTTGAAGCCGATTTCAAAGCAGCAAAATAAAAAAGAAACCCCCACCAAGCATCTGCGCATTTGATTAAAGACGAAGATGATGTCTGTTTAGAGAGCCAGTTGCTGGTCATGGAGATTGTTTACTACGCAAAACTCGTGGAAGGCTTTATCCTATGAGAATATCCAAGTTGACGTCTCTAGAAGCATTCAAAACAACCCCTCGAGTTATTTCTAGAATCAAAACACCATGATCGTGCCATTTCAAGTACAGTTGGAGTCCCCGGTCTCGTAATTAAGGCAGACATGCGCTCTAACGGGTTATAGGCAACATTTGCGGTCCCCCTGACCTGCGAGAGCTGCATCAAGGATGTCTCGAAACCCCTCTACGAGCTGGCCGGTACGTTTACTGTTGGATGTCTTACAATTGGCCCCGGTTAACGTATTATTGGCAGGCATCAAGAAGGTCGAAGCCAACCTGAAGGACCAGCTAGTTATGGTCGAAGGTACCGCTGCGCCTTCTGCCATCGTGGCTGCTATCCAGGGTACCGGTCGAGATGCAATACTACGAGGTAGCGGGTCATCGAACAGTACGCTCTTCCTCTTTCATCCCGGCAATTACTAAAAATATACTTACCAAATCTCGAAGATGCGTCCGTCTGCATTCTCGAAACACACAAGAACGATGTCACCAATAAGATCCGGGGCCTCTCACGCATGGTCCAAGTCTCCAGCGGACTGACGATATTCGATCTAACAATAAACGGGCTCTCGGCTGGACGGTACTGGGCGACGATCCGGGAGACGGGAGATATATCTCGGGGCCCAGAGTCGACCGGTGGAGTCTGGGAGGCGCAGAAAGAAGGAGAGAAGAAACAAAGCGAACCTAGAGGGATAGTGGGCAGCGTCGACGTGGACGAGTCCGGCAAGGGGAACGTGTTTCTGGACCGACCGATAGCGGTATGGGAGATGATCGGGCGGAGCATGGTGGTCTCGAAGACCAGGGACGGGCCATTCAGGGCTGATGACGGTGATACGATCGTGGGCGTTATTGCGCGCAGTGCCGGCGTCTGGGACAATGAAAAGATGGTGTGTTCGTGCTCGGGGAAGAATGTCTGGGAGGAGCGAGAGGAACAGGTCGCCAGGGGAATAGTGTGATAACTAACCTATATGCTATCATGAGGCCTGAGGGATTAAAATATTTCTATTTCTGGATCCATCGAGATCGGTCTCAGTAACGGCTAAATATCGCATGTTAATGACTTCACGAGTATACAAAAGTACCTCCTTTGTTGCATCTCGAGCGTGATTCGCTGGCGTCGAACGTCCTTTAGCCGCCCACCAGCTTGGCCTGCATTCAAGCGTTAATATCGCACTGGCTGGCCTGGCCGAAGAGGAACTGCCCAGGAGAATCGGAGGAGGAGGAAGAAAAGTGGCATCGCCCGGCTTGTCATAGTTAAATGTCTCATGGCATGGAGCTGCTCTTCAACAAGACCGGCCTCCTCCAGCTCCTCCAACTCCTCCGGTTCCTCCAGTTCCTCTGCCACCAGGATAGACATATAAAAGCCCTTTAGCGCCGTGCTGGGGCTTCCACGCCGAGATCAGAGTCCATTCCACTCGAAAAGCCCGCCACATGCGACAGGGAGACCGCTGCAGACACCCTGGCTAATCACACCCGTCACATCTTGTCAGTGGCCCCAGGGCGAAGTAGCGTGCCACCCGCCATCATTCCGTCAATACATATACAATATACTCTCCCTAAGCGCCCTCACCATCGCGATCCGTCCCAAATCACCCCTCGCCTCCCTGTGAGACCGCCCATCACCAGCATCACGACTCAATCGACCGGCGGAAAGACGTCCAGCGGCAAAGAGGAGTGCGTGTGGGGTACACGTATACACAGCCATGTCTTTGAAGCAGGTATGGGCCGTTTCAATCAGCAAACGGATATCTACATTAAACACCAGGCTAATCGGGTGTCTGTTGTAGGAAATCGAGACTTGGGTGCAGGCTCTGGCCCACTACGATAACAACGAGTTCGAGGATGCCATCTTGGTCTTCGGGGGCATCGCGGACACGTCCAAGATCCTCTTCAACTGCGGCGTCATCTACGCTACGTTGGGAGAGCATTCCAAAGCAGTGCGTTTATTCTTGTTGAATCTGGGTTAATGGGGGCGGGCTGACCGTGATAACAGGTGGACTGCTACCAACGAGCGATAGCCCTCGACAAATACCTCGCCATAGCATACTTCCAGCAGGGTGTGTCCAATTTCCTCATCGGTGACTTCGAGGAGGCCCTCGCCAACTTCAACGATACCCTGCTCTATCTCCGAGGCAACACGACCATCGACTACGAGCAGCTGGGCTTGAAGTATAAGCTCTACTCGTGCGAGGTGCTGTTCAATCGAGGGCTATGCTATATATACTTGCAGGAGGTGGAGTCAGGCATGAACGATCTGACATATGCGGCAAAGGAAAAAGCAAAACCAGACCATGATGTTATTGATGAAGCTATTGCAGAAACCGCAGAGGTAAGCATGTCCGTTGATGTATTCAAAATGGGATTCTCTAACTGACCGGCTCAGGGATACACCGTCTTCTCGATCCCAGTTGGAGTTATATATCGTCCCAGCGAGGCCAAAGTCAAGAACCTCAAGACGAAAGAATATCTCGGAAAGGCACGGCTGGTAGCTGCCTCTGACCGAGCAAACACATTTACAGGTTTCCAGGGCCACGAGACCAAGGTGCCCGCGTTTGAGAGCTCGCGAGATGACCGGCCTCCGGAAACGATCTCTTACGGTGCCACCAACCTCGTGCAGAAAAACCTCGCTGCCAGAAGCAGACAGCAGTCTGAACCACCAATTAGTCGCAATGCTTTCCCTCCCACGCCTCTCCCCAAGGAGAAAGCCGCATCTCTTGTACCCAACAATGGGTCGACGGCAAGTCTAGCTCGTAAACAGTCTCTAAATCGGGCATCTCGACCCCCTGTTCTCGAACTTGGACGGCCCATTGAACAGCCAAATGGAACCAACGGAGTACTGGCAGACGTACAACAGCCAAAGATGCAGCAGGAGAAGCCAAGAGTTGGAACAATACGAACAGCCTCTGAACCTCGAGGCCCAGCTTCCAGGCTCTCAGCCATAAGATACGGCCCGCCAAATGGGAGGCTTCTCTTCCGTGAAACCACAGGACAGCACCGACGTCCAATGTCAAACATCTCCCCTCTCTCGGAGGAACCACAGGCTTATTACAACATGTACGGCCAGAACGCAGGATACTCAAACGAGAACGGCCTAGCATCCAAAACAACCCGACTACCAGAATACATTGACGAAGAGGGCTACGAATCCGACGCCTTCGACGACGACTCCGGCGATGGCATCCATTTCGAAATGGTCGGAGCCCGCCCACCACAACACCAAATGTCTAGTCGACGTCGCGGTTCCTCCAGACGGCCCGAAATAAAGAAGATCCGCGTCAAGGTCCATGCCGACGCAGACACGCGCTTCATCATGATAACACCCACAACAGACTACATCGAGTTCGAAAGCAAGATCCGCGACAAGTTCGGATTCAGAGGAAACCTCAAGATCAAAATGCAGGATGATGGCGATATGGTCACGTTGGGAGACCAGGATGATCTAGACATGCTAATCACGGCAGCGAAGCAGGCGGCTAGAAAAGAGAATAACGATATGGGTAAGACGGAGGTAAGCGTTTCATGCATTCCTCCTGTAGGCTATGCATTTACGTAACTAACCCCCGTCGTTCTCTTGAAATAGATCTGGGTCGTTGAACTGCAATGACCGGGATCAAGCCGCTCGCTCTTCTTATCCTGGAAATATATTCTTGCGTAATTGATTCTTATAGATATGGGCGTTTGATACCAGATTTCTACGCTTTTTATTGGGCCTGGGGTTGGGGTTAGCATGGAGTTATTGGGGCATGTCTATACGTATATGTCCGTTATCTGGTTTATATCATGAGTGATGTCTACGTCTATTGATTGGTTTATATACACGGAGTAAATGGGATCTTGTTTGTGATATTTTTTTCTCCTTCTTTTCCTACTTGTTCCTATCTCGTAGTTTTGTATATCGATTGATGACTAAGCAACTCTTAACATCAAGAGAAGAATGAAGATGAAGATGCACCAAACATCTACATCGCATACCAAGTCCTCGACCATGACGGACCTTACTCCCGCAGTCAATGAGCTGCTAAAGTCTCGCGGCACCTCTAGACTCTCCGGCGAGACGGCCAATCCCTCAGACTTCCAAGGTGTTGATGAGTTCCTCAAGGAAGCACATAGAATTGTACGTGGCATCAACATCTACTTCAGCAGACTGCATACAGATATATAGCTACTCATTTCAAACAAGTTGTTAACAAGCGGCGATCACTCAAATAGAACTTCCACATCTCTTCCCTCCTGGCATATCTAAAATCTATTCGAACCACGTATTTGTCAACTGCACCAGCTCGAGCCACCACAAGCAGTAACCCAGACTTCAACCCCAACCCACTCAACCCAGGCTCCATATCAACACACCTCACCGACCCAGACCGCGATGCAATCGATTCATCAACTGCATCCCTACTACAAGATCTCTCACGCTCAATCGGCAACCTTGCATCCGCCGAATCACTCCGGTCCCAGACCCAAGCGTCCATCTTACGCAAAAAGTACGGCCACGGCAAACTGAACGAGCGATTATGGCAATGGGCTGGTGGCGGCGGTGGTACGGTAGAAGTGCCCCGTACACCTGAACAGGAACAAGCAGAAGATACCGAGAAGAACCTAGCGGGCGTGAGAGAGAGCGTGCTCTGGTTTCTACGGCGGGGTTTGGAGTCCGCTGCAGAAGTGCAGAGGGGGATGGTAGAGAAGAGGATTGAAAGAGTCAGAGAGAAGGAGAAGAGTGTGCTTTATAAGTCTAAGGCGAATGCGGCGGGGCAGGCTCAGGATAATGGTG
>JANTQJ010000709.1:0-11510 GCA_032989685.1 Arthroderma sp. PD_2
TTCCAGCACATTTTCCCAGCCATGGTCAACGTCCTCAAGGACACCATTGATCAAAACGACGATGCTCGCACGATGCAGGCCTTTGAGGTTTTCCAGACCCTCCTCGGATGCGACCCAGAACTCCTCAATCCTCACCTCAAGGACCTCGTCATCTTCATGAACGGCATCTCCGCCAACACAGAGGCTGACGAGGATACCCGAACCCAAGCCATCAGCTTCCTCATGCAGGCCGTCAGCTATAGGAAAACTCGTATCCAGGGCATGCAGCTCGGCGAGCAGCTCACCCGCACCTGTCTCGCCGTCGCTACCGAGCTGGGCGACCTTGACTCCGACGACGATGACATTACGCCAGCACGTTCAGCCCTTGGCCTGCTCGACATGATGTCTCAGAGCTTCGCTCCCAGCCAAGTTGTCGTTCCTCTCCTCGGCGCAGTTGGTCAATACTTCAACAGCTCGGAGCCTAGCCACCGTCGTGCTGGTATCATGTCTCTCGGCATGTGTATCGACGGAGCACCCGACTTCATCAGTACGCAAATGAAGGAAATCTTCCCCGTCCTCTTCCGCTTGCTCCAGGATCCCGACGCCAGCGTGCGTCAGGCTTCTCTTGACACCGTTGCTAGACTCGCTGACGACCTCCCCGATGATGTCAGCAAACAGCACCAGACGCTCATGCCATTGCTTTTGAAGAATCTGGCCAGCGCTATGCAAGGATACAATGGCGAGGAGTCTGGCCCTGTAGTCGACATGATCAAGTCTGCGCTTAGCGCAACTGACACCGTCGTTGACGGCATGGAAGGCAAAGACGTTGCCCCTCACCAATCCGAGCTTGTTCCTTTGTTGCAAAAGCTGTTCAAGCACCCCGACTTCAAAATCAAGGGTCACACCGCTAGTGCTCTTGGATCCGTGGCTTCGTCCGCCGGCGAGGCGTTCCTCCCTTACTTTGACGAATCGATGCATATCATGCAGGAGTTCGCTACGCTCAAGCATAGCGAGGAGGAGCTCGAGTTACGTGCTAGCGTTATCGATGCTATGGGTGAGATGTCTTCTGGCGCTGGACCAGAGCATTTCAAGAACTACGTTGGCCCATTGATGCAGGCGAGCGAAGAGGCATTGCACCTCGACCACTCCCGCCTAAAGGAGAGCACCTATCTCTTCTGGGGCGTAATGTCCAAGGTCTACGGAGCAGAGTTTACCCCCTATCTTGAGGGCGTGGTCAAGGCGTTGATCGCATGTCTAGAGCAAAGCGAGACGGACATGGAGGTTTCTCTAGGAGATGCCGCCAAAGACCTCGTTGGCCAGGAGGTGACTATTGCCGGACACAAGGTGCGTGTTGCCGGTGCCGATGATGACGACGATGATGAGTTCGAGGACGAGGACGACTGGGAAAACCTTAACACCGTCACTCCAGTTTCGTTGGAAAAAGAAGTTGCCATTGAAGTGCTAGGAGACGTGATCACGCACACCGGCAAATCATTCATGCCTTTCTTCGAGACGACGATGCAGCACATTCTGCCACTCGCTGAGCACTCATACGAGGGTGTGAGGAAGAGTACGATGTCCACCCTTCACCGATCGTATGCTGCTCTGTGGCAAGTCTGTGAGGAGACTGGACAGATGCAGAAATGGCAACCTGGCAAGGGCATGGCATTGGTTGAACCACCAACTGAGATTAAGAAGCTGGGCGAGATCCTTATGAAGGTCACCCTCCAGAGATGGACTGATGAAGATGATCCGTAAGTCTACATTTTATTCTCTTTTCGGTTCTTCCTTTTTTATATGATGACACCACTCGTTACCCAGCTCACGCAGACGCCCAAAGGGCGATTGTTGATACCACGATCTACCTATCTGATAAACCTTATGCCTTCTATCTTTTACTCTGCTTTTATTTGTTTGTGCATCTACTAATAGTGACGATGGCAGTTCCGCGGTCTCCGATATCAACCGCAACTTCGCCGACAACTTGCGCTTCTGTGGCCCGTACCTGATCTCCAACCGTGAGAATCTTCAAAATGTGACGACCGTGGTCACCTCCATCATCACCAAGCAACATCCTTGCCAGATTGAGCTTGATGCTACTGAGGAAGACAGGGAGCTCATGGAAGAACTGTCTGAGTTCGACTGGAATGTCATTGACACCGCTCTCGACGTTGTTTCTGGCCTCGCGATCGCCCTTGGCGCTGAATTTGTGGCTCTCTGGCCTACGTTCGAGAAATATGTCCTCCGATTCGCAGGAAGCAGTGAATCCCTCGAGCGATCTACTTCAATTGGTGTGCTTGCTGACGTGATTGCTGGACTCGGCAACGCCGTCACTCCATACACAACCAACTTCTTACGCCTGTTCACTCACCGTCTAACCGACGAGGACATGCAAACTCGCAGCAACGCCAGTTACGCCATTGGTCTACTTGTTGAGAAGTCTGACGCTGGCGCCGAGCTCGTGGCTGCCTATCCGTCTATCCTGGAGAAGATTTCCAGATGTCTCCAGATCCAACAGGCAAGACTGCCTGATAACGCTGCCGGATGTGTTGCACGCCTGATCCTGAAACATCGCGAGAACGTCCCACTGGATGAGGTTTTGCCTGCCCTGGTTGAAACCCTTCCTCTCGAGAATGACTATGACGAGAACGAGCCTGTGTACAGAATGATCTGCCAACTCTGTAAGCCCCCTCTTTCCTTTCATTCTTAGTGTATCCAGTGTACTAACATGTTGCAGATAAATGGGAAGACGCAACGGTCCGCCAACTTACCCCACGCCTGCTACCGATCTTTGAGGCCGTCCTGACTGGCGACAGCGATCAGCTGGACCAGGAGCGACGAACGGAGTTGATCGAGCTAGTCTCGTGGCTGAACAAGATGCAGCCAGGTGGAGGTGCTGCCTTTGTCGAGAAGCTCAGCTCATGATTCCGTGAGTCGACGAGATGATGTACGGAGTACGAAATACGTATATAGAGAACAATAATGCTTGAGGGGCAGGATTGAAGGAGATAGGAGATCAAGATACCCAAGTGGAACCGTCTCTTCAGAGACCGGAGCCAACTCTAACGATAATGAGATCAAGAAGATAACTACGCAAGACTAAAAAAAGTACCTTTGTTTCTCAAAAATGAAACCTCGCCATGCATCCTAGTACATGTTACCGTGCAGGACTGAAGTTGAGAAACTCAATTCCGTATGAGCATTTCCAACGACATAAGCCTTGATTGTAGCTATAGTCACTACAACTATCTTTCGTACTAATCTATAAGTCAAGAGGCTTCATGTTTTTGTATCGACCGGGTATACCTTACGTCTATAGCCTCAGAGTTACCCTCAAGAAGCAAGCTCAGAGGCTTATGCTCACTCTATATCTATTACTTTCCCTTATTCATGCCTTATACTTGTCTTATTTCTGACTTACTCCATAGACTAACGGAGTACTCCTATGTCTGACCTCTCAATTTACTCCTCAGGCTATGATGCAGGTATCCGAGACTGAACCTTCAACGAAACGCCTATATGTATATGAGCATCTCCATCTCCATCAGGCCCACCGTCGACCCTGGCCCAGCCGAGACTTGCTTTCCATGATACTCAAGCAGCCACTCGCATCGACTCTCATAGCGGACATCTCAGCTGTGGCTTGACGGCCTCGTCATCGTCCTCCACCAGAAACAGCTGGCAGTTCAGGGGCGTCCAGGAATACCGCTCACGGCATCCCGAAGCGTCCCTTTTATACGATTATAACCAGCCACCAGCGCCCCTGAATCTATTAATATTATCCGCCTCCTCTTGACCAAAAGCCAAGATCAAACAAGCATTCCAAGACCGTTGAGGACTCCGCACCAAGACTTTTCGTATGTTTCTATTCTTTTCTGCCGTTGATATATACACAAACGGGCGCAGGGAGTACTTCCTGTGACATCTCACTAACCGCTCGTTAGGCCCTTCATATCAGTCAACCATGGCCGCATCTACGAAGACCACTCCGGTCAACGAGACCTTACCGACCTCCTCAGGCTCATCTGCCGCCTCCTCCATCTCCAAACCCGTCAAGGGTGCCACTAAGCCATGCTTCGGCTGCGGTTGCGGCGACGAAGATTGCGAGTGTATCTGCGTCGTCATGTAGACCCTGTTTTGGTATCTACAGGCTGAACACTGAGGGGGATATCAGGGGTCGATATGGAAAATTTGCCAAATGATAGTCATAAAATGGGGAAAGGTGTTTTGTTATCCCTGTATCATTTCACAATAGCGATGGACTCCTACATCAAATCCTACACGCTCGAACAGAGCCATTTTCCAGGTAGTAACTTCAATGCAAGTACAGTGTAAGACAAGCTTAGGGTGAGTGGTCCTTGGGTATATTGAAGGTGGCGTCCATCCCTTGATGTCCTGGTAGAGGCTTGTCGCAGATAGTACTTCTACCAAGCAATATCACTTAGTAGATGAATGATAAATCTATTATGATTACATCTATCTTGACTGGCATCCCTGATCTCGGACATGCAAGCGGGACTTTATTAACCCTGCGTCTGGTGCAGGTCAGTTTGACTAAGACCACAAGCGTGAGAGGACTCTTCTCCCATATCGGCATCAACTGCAAGTTGGCGCGGTTTGCTGTCCAGGAGATGGCGTAAGCAGGTCCTGTCTCCGCGTTGTTCGTCCACGTATTATGGTCATCCTCACATGCCATCCTGGCCGGGGATAAAGATGTGGGCGTAGATGTCGAGGATAAGATTCGATACGGCGTAGTGAAGTTTCACTGTAACCGCGGCCAATAACTAGCCTCATCCAGCTTCCTCGAGACCATCAAGAAGATTCCATATCGTCCGCGCCTCTGTGACCTCTTTGTCCTCCCCTCCAAGGTGTTTGATCTCTTCCTTCTTACTGTCCTCTTTGGCCTGTTCGTCCTTCTCTCCAGGTTGTTTAGTCTCTTTCTTCGTGCCGTCCTCTTCTGGCTGTTCGAGTTGCATCTCACTATCTTCCAATTTTGCCTCAATACCTCCTTTCGCCATCATCTCCAGCCAACCGGTCACTCTCCCCTCCACCTCCTCCATGTGCTTCACCTCCTCCCTGGCCATCTCGATTCGCTGCTCGATCAGACCACCCAGCGACTCACGAGCCTGGTGTGGCCGGTACAAGTTCAACAGGTGATATGCGTTGATGAATAGGGTACGTATCATCTCCAATTTCTCTTCTGCATGCTCCGGCGCAATTGAGAGGATGCCTGTGAGCTCCAGGAAATTGAGCAGCAGCGACTTGGAAATTTTGGTGAGGTGGTAGGCGTGTCCGGACGTGGGCGACGATGACGGGTAGAGTTGGGTTATCCCTTGGTCGGTTAATGAGGGAGGGTTGGGCGAAAGCTACCGTCGTCGTTAGATATGAAGGAAACAAAGTCTGCTATCGATAACAAGCGACTTACCTGCTGCGTTTCGCCAAAAAGCACATAGTCCGTCGTAGGCGGCTCAGGCGGTACCAGATATCTCAATTCTGGCGCCACATCTAGTGCACGCAGCTCCGCAGGTGTCCAGTCCTTGCTTTTCGTCTTTTCACCGTCGTCTTCAGGTCGCGCTTGACGCTTCGCATCCGCAAGCTTGCTCAGGTTTCCCTGGCTGAAATGTTTCCAGAACGGCGGCGGCGGAGGAAACGCAGCGGTCACGCCTCGCTGGGGCCCATCTTCCATCTCGGATATCTCCCAGCTATCGACTCTGCCCCAAATCCACTTGTCGTCTGTCAAAGGTGAGTGGAAGAAGATACCAGAGCCACGTCAACGATCGGAACAACTATGGTATCTCCATGGAACACAGTGTGATAGTAAGCTGATGCTGAAAGGCCTCTGCTATTATTCTTTGATATTTAGCGTTTGAACGTATAGTCAGATAATAACTAATCTTCAGAATGTGTTTCAACGAAGTGAAGCAAGAGATTATGTGGTGGAATCTGCGACTTACGCCACGTGATCTGATGCCAGCCCGAGGTCTATAAAACATCTACTATTGCAGCATAGCTTTTGGGCTTATACTAATGTCTAATGTAGTATCTACATGCTACCCGAGCAAAGAGTTTAGCAAACAGGGCCAGTGGGGTAGTTAGGCCCTAATAATAATACATTTATCACCCCTCTCTTTCTATCAATAAACGCCACCCATATGGATACTGTACAATACACACCGGAAACCAGCTATGCTTCTCTCCCACGGCCGAGAGGTTGCATATGGTATGCCTGCTCGTTATATACTTGTTGCTGCTGAAACGCTTGCTCCTCATCGCCGCCAACTCGCTGGAACCCATGCATCGCCCCCTGGTCATCTGGATGGTAGGGTGTATCACAGTCACCCGACCACAGAGATGGGTAATAGCAACGGTATATCACATAGGCTGTCCCCAGGCCTATTATTGCGCCGCTGGACACATCATACACATCGTGGCGGTAATCTGCCACGCGGGAAATGGCAATCATCAGTGCCCCAAGCAGTGGAGACAGCGAGACGAGGAGACGGGGAAGACCAGAGCGTGGGCGCCAGGCCCGTAGTTGACCCGCAAGAAAGCTGAGCATAACCGTTAGCATGGCTATAAAGCCAGGGGGGTCCAGCATGATACGGGTGGACTTACAATGAAAGGTATCCTAGCCCGGAGAACCCGAAACTACTGTGCCCGCTGGGGAAACTGCGCCACCCCTCGTTCAGTATATGTTGGTTCGTCGAGGTGCATACCGTGTACTCGACGAGCGTGTGTTCTGGGGTTCCCTTCTCTGGTTGACAGCGCGATATCAGGTCCGGACGTGGCCTGCCAACGGCGTTCTTGATTATATCGGTTATGAAGATGGTGACCAGTAGTGTAGCAAGGAGGCCGAGCAGAGTGACATGGATAAAGTGGCTTCCTGGACGAAAGAGGGCGGACCAGACGCCAATTGCGAGGAGAGGAAAAGCGCCAGAGTAGATAATTGACCATACTGATCGAAGGAGATTTGTTAGACGACTGTGATATGGTATAGGAAGCAGGGCGTCTTACAGACTGGCACCCGTTCGACGACGGCAAACGGATACTGAATAGATGCATTATCCAGACTAAACATCTGGCGGAACGGATGTACAAAGAGTTGTAGCTAAATAGAGAGCCGAAACGGTTAATTATGAAGGCCTCCGAAACTCCACGACCGGATAAGACGTACCATCACCCACGCAACAACTAGGAAAATGAGGATCGTATATTCTGCAGCATACGACCGGCACCAGAATCGCACCAGAGCCCCCATACAGCCGGGATGGTGAGCGAGATCTGAAGCCTTGCGGCCGTCCATAATTCTCGACGCAGTACGGAGTTTCTAGAATAAGGGGGAGAAAAGGAGCAACTATTGCATTTCACATTTGTTCGATAAAAGTGAGCAACAAGCAAACGAATGAATATCTTCCTCCGCCGTGGGCCTTAATCTTCCGGGCCTTCAATAGTCTCCCAGCAAGTCCTCGATCTCCTCGTCCTGTCAAAGAATTGAAGCCGTGAAGTTTCTCCAGGTTTTTGTTTGAATATACGGGCTTATGTAAGCGGGTTTTTCTTGCTATAAAACGCCCCGAATTGCTCAAGATGCTTCTGTTTTTTGAAATATCTACTACTATATCTCTACTCTATACTATCAAACTATATAGAATAAGACTTCTATACTTTACTTGGAGAGCAAGCACAACACTATAATTTGGATTTTCAAATGACTAGACCTATGCTCTAATTAAAACATTGCATACGATCGGTTTTAGGTCAGTGCTAGTCGATTTCAAAGCGTTCCAACACAAAGATAAGTCTTTGCCCATAAGCCGGTACAATCAGCCTTGATTGCTGGGTTCCATTTGAAGAGATTCGCCAACGTGGCCTTATACTTCGCCTGAACGACAGGACAGGTATTCCCGGTATCAACAAAATGGAACTTGTTACAGTTCTTAACCATCCCGTTTTGGATCGGAGTGGGTGTTTGAGTACCATTTGGACGCTTTGTTGGAGTTGGGGTTGCTGATGGCTTTGGTGTATACCCGGTAATTGACACGCAGGCATACGCATTAGCCCAGAAGCCTGCGCATGTGTTCCCAGCCTTAGGGTTCCATTTCGTGAAATCAGACAGGGTGATGCCATATTTGAAGGCAATCGTGGCGCATGAATCGCCAGACTGGGCTAGGTAGAATTTGTTACAACTGTTGACAATATCAGGCTGGGTAGGCAATGGCGTCTCGATCCCATTGCTAGGTTTGGTTGGAGTTGCTTTGGGCTCATGGCCGATGGTAGAGACGCAGGCATAGGCATCAGCCCAGAGGCAATCAGCGCAGCCCTCACCAGACTCTACCAAATGATATTTATCGCAGTTGTCGACAATCTTAGGCTGTGTTGGGAGAGGGGTCTCAATGCTAGCGGACACTCATGGTCAGCTATTTCTGTCTGCACTTGGGATGGGTATAAATATGCCTACCCGTTAGATGGCTTAGTGGGCGTTGGCTGGGAAGCCGAAGAAGTGGTCTTAGACGGCTCATGGCCGACAATAGATACACAAGCATAGGCATCAGCCTAGAGCCCGGTGCAGTCTTTCCCAGCACTTGGGTTCCAGGCTAGAAACTGGGCACTGGTGATTCTATAAGTGACAGAAATAGAACCGCAATCTTCTCCCTGTTGAACCAAGTGAAATGCATCACAATTAGGGGCAATCTCAGGCTGTGTTGGCAAAGGGGTCTCGATGGCTAAGTCAACATGTTAGCATCACCCCCTTTCAGAGAGCAGCTTGAGAAACTTACTACCAGGTGTGCCCGTAGGCCCTGATGGTCCTGTTGACGATGCCGTCGGCGTGGGTTCAAATGTCGCTTCCACGCAATAAGACTTGACAACAGTCATACCATCACAGCTACCGGTGATTGTTGGATTCTGAGCCTGAGGGTTAGCTTTACGATTTTGTTCCTGGGTATAGGAGAATAGGGATTGTCCACCACTCACCCAACGCTGGAACTGCTCCAGGGTAATGGAGTTTGTCTGAAGTACTTGGTCGCATGGAAGCCCCTCATTGTAATCAACCCACCATGTGCAGTAGCTGGTCGTGCTCTTGTCGTGCGGGTTGGTGGGAGTGGTGCCTCTGCGGCGAAAACGGGCGCCAGGGGCAGCGCCAAACGCCAATCCCGAGCTGACAAGGAACAGCAAGCAAGTTTTGAGAGTGATCATTGATGATGAATTCAGCTGGAAGGCCGGAGATTATTTAGAGAACGGCTTGATAATGGCTCTTGGCAGATTCCTCGTCTAGCATCCCGGGGTTTATTCAGATCTTTCACTCCATCAGCCGCTCCAGCACCTCGACAAGTCAAGTAGAGGAACTAGATATCTCCCACTTCCACCCGAGGTTGCGCAACAAGGGATGACTATTTGTGCTATCAACCTCATCTAGGCTACCAGGGAGCGCATAGCTCGCCTGCAGCGGTGGGAGCTTGAGAGAAATTCCGGTCTGCATGGGAATATCTGTACGTACATACCAAGGTATATATATGAACATAGTCCGGCACTAAGACACTTCGCCTGGCTAGAATCTTGTATAGGAAGTATGTAAATATCTTTGATCCCTGCCTGGACATTCTATATAAAGCGGAATATATACCAGCCTCCTGTCCGTGACTCATATGACGCTGCAGCATGCATGCCGCAAGGGACAGAAAACACCCTGGCAACTCAATGAAGGCGCTCATGCATATTGTTAAAATTAGCTGCATTCGTTAGCGGCTTTGAATTATTAGCTGGATGCACCATATTCATCGGTGTCCTGAAAAGGGGCTATACCGAATAGACCGGCCTCCCAATGCGAACGAGGCACGGTGCTAACAATCGTAGAGATATCCCTACAATGTCTTGGGCTACATTCACCTATCTACTAGTTAATGCAAGTTGTCAGCTCTTGATGGAGAGGATTAGGAGAAGGAGTTATTGGATAAATAACTATCAGTCCAAGCTACTACTTGGCTCCGGGGGAACTTCCTGTTCAATGACCTCCTTTTCAATAGTTTCTTCGGCCTCTCTGGCCTCCCTGGCCTTAATGGCTTCATATTTTTCTTTGGTCTTCCTAGCTGCTTCCACCCATCCAGGTACCCCAGCGCGCGTGGCTTTTCTGCTCTCACAGAACTCCGCACTCACCCTGGCCCGCCAGGCCTCTGTACTCTCCCCGGGCTGTCTAACCCGCCTGGCCTCCACGGCCGCCATGAATTTAGCCTCTTCTTTGACCTCTCTGGCGTGTTCAACGTAATCCTTCCAGTTCTCATCGAAGTCCGGGTAGTATCTCGCAGGACAAGGACACTGCAGCGCGCAGATATCGATCAGCCGGAGCTTCTCAGGCGATGCCCATACGTATAATTGAACCGAAGATTCTTCTAGCACATCTCCTAATCCAAAAACGCCGTCGAAGCGCCCCCAGTATCCGTCGCGCCACTCCGGCATTATACCGTTTTGTAAGTGTGCAGACATCCTGTGTGACGTGAGGGCTTCCAAGCTCTCACTTAGCCACATCGGCTCATCGTATTTCTCATAAAGGTCAATACCCTGTTCGGCAGCCTTTTGCTCAATGTCTCGAAGGTAAAACGGATTGCGGGATTCTTTTGCTGCCGTAGCGAGGTCGGGGTGCGGCGTGCAGTTAATCTCCTTGTACATTTCTTCGTAGTCACAAAATATGCATGCAACGGCAGCTGTCTTTTTCATGGAGGGAACTCTCTCTGCGAGTAACTTGAGTGTATCTTCACATGGCTGCAGGGGTTTCCAGATAACATGTGGTTGTGGCTCATCATCCGGCCATCCGTTATAGAATTCCTCAACGTCATTGATCATAATACGGCGAGCGGAGATGGCCTGCTTGATAAATGATAACCCGCTGAATTTGAGTGCTTGCACACGTCGAGGGTTTCGTTTGATCTCGTCGGCCCAAAAGCGCGCAAACATTGTGTTGTGGTAAATTCCTCGTATCACGCAGACCCGCTCAACCCCTTCCATCGGCCAGCGTGGTGCCAGGCGCGCATAGCGGTCTACGTTGCCCTCGTAAGCCGCCATATGAACGAGAAGGTCTTTCTTCATGGTTGGTAGATCCTGGGGGAGGGGGTTGTAAAGAAGTTTAACCTCCTCGGGACTAAGGATGTTGTACTTGTCAGGCCAGGACGACTCCTTTTCGCTAATATAGTCATCTTCTTCAATGCTCCATTTCCAAGTCCTCATCCTACGCCCTTTAAAATTGTACGTCCCTCGGTAGAACTTCTTACGGTCTTGAAGTTTCCACCGCACCGTCGTGTCGCCGTTCAGGAATGCGGGGGCGCCAGGGTTCTCACTGTCGAGGTTGATGGACAGGTCGTAATCATCCATAATAGCATAACGGCAGTGGGGGACCATTATCATCTCGAAGATGGTCCGCCCACCCGGTGTATCGCTCTCTCTAGCCTCCTCAGCAATTGAGACGTCTGGCAACAGGTCCAGTTCGGCGTAGAGACCATCGTATCCGGCAGCGGCGCAGGCACGTCCTACCTGATAGCGCATGG
>JANTQJ010000071.1:0-32132 GCA_032989685.1 Arthroderma sp. PD_2
TAGGAGGCGGGTATCTTGTTGCTGGTGGAGGAAGAGAGGAGATCGATCGCGTAGGAAGCGAGCACATTGTAGCCGGGCGTCATCAGGGAGAGTATCGACTATAATGGCCGCCACGTCAATGGCGTATGTCCGCAAGCTGGTCCAGCTTGCTGGGAGGGATTGCTGTAGGTGGCCATATTTGCTAGGAGGAGATGTTGAGATGCTACCGGCTCGTGAAAGGACTTGCCCCAATGCTGGAGTAAATGCCATGTAGCAGATGCTAAGCAAAAGACGGGTTTGATCTGTGAGGTCGGACTTCGATGCACGCTCCACGTTGAACACGGATCGATACAGGGCCACGAGACGTAGGAGAATATAAACCCATATACCAAGCGTGCCGCCTTCATTTCGCTGAGCGGTGCCAGCACCTGGATTCGTCTCTGTGTTCTTGGCCTTGGATAGGAACGCCGTTCTTTGAAGTACTAGGTTCATCCTTTCTAGCAGGGCGCTACCGATTGCGGAAGAGATGTTGTCGGCAGATGTTTTATATATTAGCTCCTCGATGATGCGTAAATATACTAATCCAAGCTCATGAGGTGCCAGTCCATCCGAATCATCGCTCGAGCCAGCCGAAGCCGAAGAAGCGGATGTAATGAACAGCGATAGTAGCTTATTCTCTGCCTTCTGCCGGATCTTGGAGGTTGTTAGCTGATACAATCTACAGTTAAAGTGAGATGGCTTACCTGTCGTCTCCCCTCATCATCTAGCACCGTAATAACATCTCCCCATCGAGACAACCCGTTCTTTACATCAGTCTCAGCAGCAGCAAATACAGGCTCAAGGACGTTCTCCTTCCCTGCCGCATCCGCTCCCGCAACTAGAAGCTGTAGCTTGATAAGACAGAACGGCAGCGAGAAATCGTCAATGCGCTGGATGATTTCTAGCGTTTGCTGTTGGACCTGCTGGGAGCCGGGCAAAGCACGACCAGGATCTACGTGCAAATTAGTATCACTGGCAATATCGCTGTTAAGCAATTGCAGCACGTCAAAATTACCATTGCCATTGCCAGATCCCACACCGAGCAGACTATCTAGCGTCAGTGTAAGGAGGCGTACGCCCGTCGGGAACTTCTCAGTCACCCATTTCACGCATTCGTCCTTTGCAACGTTGGAGTGACGGACGATTATCTCGCATAGCAGTGGGAAAATGGATGAGTTCCACTGTTCTTGCAACGAACCGTCAAAAGCGGAATGGCTTGTTGGTGCGTCCATAATGGCATCACGAATAGTACTGACGATTCCACAGCAATTCTTAAGAATAAACTCCTGACGCGCGATCTTGAAGCGGTAGAACACCTGTTGGTACTAATGATTAGTAGCTTATACCAACATGGAGGAATATCTTCACTTACGAGATCCGGCACAGCCCTTCCATCAACTCTCTCTAGCCCTAGAACGCTCAGCATATCTAACCTCAACTGCATTACATCGGGAACACTCTTTTCGCCCTCCTTATCAGTCTCTAGTAACTTCTTTACCAGCCCGAAAAACGCCGGGAACGTAATACAGCCCACCCCAATGAGCGGCGGTAGAAACTCAGAAAGATTCGGCCTCGGAGAAGCCCGTATAATCTCTACTACCCGCTTGATCATTAACCCATCGAAAGTCTTTGGGTTGAACAGACGTAGCTGTGCAAGATATCGCGCTGCTTCACTCGATGAGAGGCTGATTTCTGCCTTCCCCGTCTCTAGCTTTTGGATGAGTAGGTCGAATATACGTATGAGTGTAGCGTCGTCCATACAATTTCCAGACGCGAGTAGCTGGTCTAGCATACCGCTAAAAGTAGGGTTGACCGGGTTAAGTGTGTCAGCCATATGCTCCGAAACAGGCGAGGAGGCAGCCATGGCTGACTTCTTCTCATATCGTACTAGATCGCGACGCAGGACAGCAACAGTAGTGACTTCGGAAGGTATCACAATAGCAACGTCTAACAGGGCAACTATCAGATCTTGAACGTGCGCTTCGGTTTTGCTGAGTTTCGAATAGGAGGTAGCAAAACTTTGGAAGAGGTCTGTTGTTGCGCCGATGGAGGTAAAGGAAGGGAAATGGTAGTTAAGGGTATCTGTAGCAGAGGCTAGGAGAGTAGGGTCGGTGGATTGGGAGAGGAGTTTGAGGATATCGGCTAGGATTGAGAGGTCGTCCATGCGCTCGAGGGTGTCGCGGAGGGAGTAGAATTGGTCCGGCGTTAGCATTATAGGGGCTGCCGTCTTACTAGAAGGCTGGACTGGTGTTTGAATTTTGACCGCAACCTGCTCCCGCACCCAGTGCGAGACTTCCGATTTCACAGTCCATGTAAGATTGACCCAGTCAACATCAGCATCCATAGTTTCAACGTGAGAAGTGCCAGCCTTCTCAGTAAAAATGTCCGGATACCTTTGCAGGAATTTAGCCTTAATCTGAAGTATTTGTCTCGTTTCGTCATCAACCGACACCCCCGCCCTAGCAAGCAGCGTATTTCGTAAATTCCAGATATGTTCCGGCAGCCGATTTGAAGGGATATGTTGTAGTAGCCGCACATCAGCAGTCAGACATTGGTCTGATGTATCTGGCCTCCTCACCGCGCCCCTAGCCATAAGCCATTCAAGGTACTTCCCCACCGAGAAGGATTGCGACCGCACCAATTCCGAAACCAAATGGTAAATGTTTCCAAATCGGCGCGAGGGGTGTTTACTATTCTCGGCTAGGAATGAGAGAATGTATGCATCTGTATCGATGGAGAGCTTTCTCCAGCGCCGTAGTAGGCGTGCGGAGACGTAGATGCGCGCCATCCCGTATCTGAATGGAGTAGAAGACCATTCAAGGAGAGTGTAAACTAGTGTCTTGTGATCCAGTGGAAGACCAAGACATTTTGCTGTAAGTATAGGGAAGGCATTGGAAGTACATGCAGTGTCGAGGAGGGTTATTAGTTGCTGCGAAGCAGGCCGTGAAGCAGGCTGTTGGGGAGTGATATTAGATTCTGCACTGGTTTTGATCAACCTGGTATTACGCTCCGTGAGTTGAGCAAGAATGGCTGCTTCAATGGTATTTGCAGCGTTGAAGCAGCTTGTCAGCGGTTTCTGGTGCTGAGTCCAGGACAAGGGGAGGATGAAAGAAGACGGGTGGGAGGTGATGAATGATCGGACCAGGGACTGAAGGCGATTAATTAGAGGGTTAAGGACAGCAGAGCGGTTGGTATTTAGCGCCTGGGAATATGATTAGTTCGGTGATTGACAATAAGTTTAAAGACATGAAAATGTAAGAACATACCAGTGCCAGTTTATCCAGCAAGGTCTGGGCAAGACGTCTCCCTCGCCTTCGATAACTGGTGAGATTCTTCCAGTACACGCCAATAGTCGATAGCCAGACGGGTAGCATATCCAAGCTCGAAGCATGTAAAGAGGTAAGAAACCATTCGAGAAAGCCGTCTTGGTCCAGTAATTGTTCCAGGAACAGACGACCGGATAATCTCATCCTAGTAAAATCAGTAAAGGGACCATGTAAAGAATAGAGATTAATAGCAGTAAGGAGAAGTAACATACGCATATGCCTGGTTCTCAATCCACCCCGTCTCTTCATGCGATTGAACCACCCCTTCCATGAACTGCTGCACACTCCCAGTCCAATCCCTCACCCACTTAGCCTCCAACCCACTCGCAATCGTCGCCGCCGTTCCCTTGCGCTTGAACGCCCGTATCTCGTTCGCACCCACACATTTTGCAAGCCAAATCGCGCGCCCAATTGGTATATTCTTCCCCAGACACTGGTCCAGCAATATCTTACCACGAATGCCGTGTGGTATGGTCCTGCTGAGCCGTCTTAGAGGTACGGAAGGGTTGGCTAGGTCCCGTAGCCAGGCTTCCCGCTTGTTATCTGTAAGTGTGACGCGCGGTGGGGGCTTGAAGGTTGAATTTGGTGTGATTTTCGTGTTGGCCTGTCGCCTCTTAAGGGCTGCGGCGAAGATGTGGGAGAGAGCTTTGAGGCCGTTGGGGTGTTTGAAGTGGGAGTATAGGGATGGGCGAGCGGTGTTGCTTTCATTTTGAGAGAGCTGGACACGATCGTAGAAGCCCTGTTTGGCGGTTTGTTCGTTTAGGGCGTCTTCGGGGTGGTTTCCTGTCCACGGATGGAAGTCGAGGATTGCTAGGAAGGGCGAATGTTAGCATAGGGGGTTCAAGTATAACTATTGACTGTCGGCTTACTGTTATCGGCGAGCCTGGCAGCAGCAACTGGCTTCTCCATCGTATATGGGGTGGTCTGCACTGCCATATCTTCATGATCATCGTCCTCGGCCGCCGTCTCCTGTCTACTATCCCGTATCAACCTGTTCCTCCGTGGCCGAGGAGGCAGAGGCAACGGCAACGGCGACGACTGCGACTGCTGAGCACTTCCACCAACCGACATGTAGGCCAACCGGTCCTGGAACGTCGCAGCTGGCTTCGCACTCTCGACAAAAGGTGGTTCTCCATCAAACATTACTTGGTCGTCGTCTTCACCCTCGCCATCCTCGTCGCCGCCAACCTCCTCCTCCCCCAGCCGCGAACCCGGATTCATAAACCTCGCCAGCTCATCGTGGCCGTGTGTATCGATGCGCAACCTCTTCGCAGGTCGACGGGACTCCAGGTCCTCGTCATCCTCGTCGTTGCTCCCCGTCAGGTCGATGACCGGACTCGCTCTCGCGCCGGTTCCTCCTGGCCCTAATCCTCTTGTCAGACCATTCCCCGGCCCCGTTCGAGTGTGATGAAAGACCGTACGAGCCGCTGGCAGGTCTGGGAAGCCCGTCAACGGCTGAGAGTACGAGCTGCTCATCTGGGGATGGGAGTTGGTCATCCTCGGAGCATTGCTGGGCCCTACATGCCAGCTGTGTGATGGCTAGGAGGTCATGATTCTTCTATAGTGTATAGTCTGATTGCGATATCGGTATCTTATCCGGTCTGGTGGTGAATCGGCCGTGGACAAAGGACTGGAGAGTGCATGCAGTGGTTATATAGACAATTGAGTTATTTATACGACGTATTTGGTCTGGCCAGCGGTCGAGGTTAGGATATTTTGTTTGTGGTGCAGAAGCAACAGCAACGGCGCAACTGCTCTGAGTATCTGAATATGTCGTCTGTCTGTCTGTCTGCCTCTTCTTCTCTTCTGATATCTTCTGTTCTCTTCCTGTTCTCTTCTCTTCTCTTCGCTCTCTCTCTTATTATTCTGGGGGTGAAAGTTGCAGGAGAGTTCGGAGCAAGAGGGAAGTCCCGTGATTGGCCATTGGAGCTTAGTCAGCATCGACTGATCCGCGGACTTTTTTCAAGGAAGAAGAAGAAGAAAATAACTAGATAACAACTACAACTATTACAACAACTACAGAGGTCAGATGGAGAAGACAAGGAGAAGACAAGAGGAATCAAGAGATGAAGTGATGAGATGATGAGGGTGAGGATGAGATGAGACGACACCTACATAAGTGGGATGCACGATCGCCAGGTTACTCAACAAGCGGACTCAAGTTTTCGACCGGCTATCTCGAGCACACCCGGTTGGTTGTCGACTTACGACCAGGACGTGGACCGGGAAGGGGGCAGAAGAAAGCAGACATGCAGATGCAGGTCACACTCGGCGCACCCATGATAAGTTGGTCAAGGGGGGTGCATATATAGTAACAGCCTAGCATGAGCATGGGTGAGGTGGCGGCAGACTGCGGATGTTCCCATGGTTGGGACGCTGCATCAAAAGCTAACATTCTCAGCTATGGCGAAGTTACGGAGTACGGAGAACGGAGTTAGTTCAGGCCCTATCGACTCGGACGGCGCTCCTCCTCGCTTAACGTCTTGAGGCGGCGTACGGAGGACTTCCACGCTTGGTTCCTGAGTCGCATACGAGCCCGCCAGCCCTGATTAAGAACATCATCTCCCGTACAAAGTACTCCGTAAACAAGCACACATCTATACTCCTTACACACACATACGAAGTACACACACATATAGACATCACCTCAGATCAAGATCGCATGTTAACTGATCGATCGCCCCTAACGATGGTGTGCTGACTGGTAACAAGGCGAAGGATCGATTAGTCAGTGATCCCCCATGTGGCTTGGATAGTGGTAATTGGCTAGCAACCCCGGAAAAATGGACGAACAAGTCGGAACATACGAGGGAAATTATTGATTTTATTATATCTCCCTCTTTTATCAGTTTTGTCTGACCGGGAGGGAGATTCGTCTAAAACATCTCCCCGTTCCCACGGAGCATACATCGCCAGATGGATCTTCCTCTTTCAAGCACCGATGGGGAGGCCGGCATGGATAACAAGGGAAAACAGGAAAAGATAACATGCTATAGCTTCGATAGCAACAGGGAGTATCCGAATAACGTCAAGTGTCCGAATTCCGATTCCTGCTGCGAGACCCTTGAACAGTGTCGTCCAGACCGCCTGTGTACGTCAAAGGATGACCCCAAGACACTGATAAGAGCTCCCTGTGCAAACAAACCGTGGACAAACAGTTGTGCCCAGGTATGCCTGTACGGTAGGTGTTCATTGGCCCTTCCCTCCCTCCCTCCCCCTTTTTCCTCTCAATTAGTGCAAGTCGACCTAATACAAGGGTGGATAGATAATAAAGAGTCCCTTATCCTACCGCGGGCCGTGGTCTGCGAACAGCCCGGCCCTGCTAATGGTAGCTACTGCTGCGACGACAACAGAACATGCTGCATCGACAAGGCTGGATTCTTCCTAAGCAACGACGGCATACTCATCGGACGTGCAAATGAAACGGATGACGGACCTACATCAACTCCCAGACCCATCGGAGTACCAGCAACCGGTTACATGGGGAGACCGGCCGGAACAACCTCGGCGCCCGTACAGACGGAGGATGATGAAGCTGGTCTATCAACGGCAGCCAAGGCTGGCATAGGCGTGGCTTCCGGTGTTGTCGTGCTGCTTGCCATCATTGCTGGGACGTTGTTGTTCCTTCGCAGACAGAGGCAGAAGAAGAGTGCTGTTGTAGCGGCAGAGTCGCGGGAGAAGGATGAAGATGGCTCGCTACCGGAGCATGATGCATTAAGGCAGCCGGACTACACAGCCGAGTTGATGGGTGATGGTAGTACACCAGAGCTTGATAATGCTCAGCGTCCTGGCCTACCGATGGGGCAGCAGCGGGAGCAACAGACCGAGGTCTTTGAGATGGCTGCAGAACCATTAAACGAGAAATCTCGTCTGTCTTGATCAAGGGCCTTCGAGGATATACTATCGGGTCGTCCATGGCTTCTCTCTCTCTCCCCCTCTTTTCTTTTTCCTTCTGTTGTGTTGGACGGAAATGGTACACTTTATGTCTGATAATCTTCGTTTGTACATTTTCTCATACCCCCTCAGCGAGTAGAGGCGTATTAAAGATGTGATGCCGCTCTATTGTCACAGGAATGGCTTTAACCGCTTGTTACATATATACTATAGAACAGCTTTTAATTAACTTATATTCTTCCGCCAAACTCAGTTCTCCATCACTCCGCAACCTAAAATACTTAACTCAAACGGTTACATCCAACTTATGGGTTGCAATATTCCATTGCTTCCGGTTTGTTGTGGCGTTTTCCAATGTCTAGAAGAGTCCGTCTACCTAGGTAACCCTGCTTTACATTTACATCTCATCTGATAGGTTGGATGGCTTATGACGTTATGTCACTCAGTAAATCTTGGAAGTTGACTTCTGCATCAAATATCACCTACAAGAGTATATAGATAGGTACTGGTGATGTAGTATGATCAATTGGCTCAATTCTTCCTCATATCGAATCTATATCTTCTCCAATGAACTTCTCCAGAGTTGCAAGAACAGGGATATCATCTCTTCGAAGCACAGTACCCAGGACCATTCCTCGTATATCCTATTGTCCGGTAGTAGTAAACAAACTATCTACTAAGTCCAGCATGAAGAACAAGATCTCCGACGCCATCAAGACGGACCACCGGGAACTGGAGCACTATTACCAGATCATCATCAACTCCACCGACCCCGGAGAGAGGACCAAATATCAGAACGTGTTTGTCTGGGAGCTCGCCCGCCATTCCATCGGAGAGGAGCTGGTCTTGTATCCTGCCATGGAGAGGTTGATGGGGCCAGAGGGAGAGAGGCTGGCAAATAAAGATAGACAGGAGCATCAACTTGTAAGCTAGCTCGACATTCCCATCATCTATATATATATATATATATATATCTAGATACTAACGATGGTACAGGTCAAAGAACAACTACAAGTGTTCCAGAGCACGGATGCGTCAGATCCCAAGTTCATGAACCTGATCAAAGGATTGATGGGGAATCTAGCAGATCATATTAAAGAGGAGGAGACTATTGATCTGGTCAAGATCGAGCAGGTCTTGGATGCCACGGAGAGTGACAAGATGGCCGCTTCCTTTGAGAGGACGAAGATGTTTGTGCCGACTCGATCCCATCCGAGTACACCGAACAAACCGCCCTTTGAGACGGCGGTGGGATTGCTGGCAGCTCCTATCGACAAAGTAGCTGATCTCTTCAGGTCTTTTCCCTAAACATCATTCCATCGATATGTTATTTATCCAAGTAGGAAAAAGTACCAAAGAATACCTTCTTTTGGCGTATTTTTTCGCGTGGAAAAAAGTACCTGCAAGTTCCTATTTTTGGCATTTTCTCCACCAAACGACGTAATAGGCTAACCACATTTGGCCATGTACTGGTACCTAGATCCTTAAGTAGTTTAGGTGTAAAAAGGGTACCTATACTTCCCTTGCTGCAGTACCGACCACGTATATTGCACTTCCAGTATCAACTTTCAACAAGGCCATCAACACACATACACCATACACCCAACACATCCTGATGATAAAACTGCCCTCGTCTGCTGGCATTGTGTTCTCTCTAATGGCGAGGACTTGCACCAGCGATCGCTAAAAGAACCTCATGGGGCCTTTCAGCGCATTCCTCCTGGTCTACGTTCTTGGTGGGCTTACCTTCATACCGCTGCTCCTCAGCTTGCTCGTCATCCACGCATACCTCACTCTCCCAGGCCCGCCAGACAGAGACAACAAGGCCGATGCCGTCGAGGTCGGTGGCCTTGAACGCAAGGGAGATGATGAACACAGTCTCAGTGCTCGAACGGCGGAGCTGGCAGAGAAGTTCCAGCGAGCACGCGAGGCGGACGTAGCTGCTGGTTACTTTGCCGTATGCAGGGAGTATGTGCCCGGAGGGGTGAATGGGAAGCCGCCGGAACGAACGACTCCCGCCGGAGAGGTTATTGCGACAGAGAGTCCCAGTGTCTACCAGAGCGTCTATCGAAGTATATTCGACCGGAAACAGGTTCCGACTCTCGACGCGAATAAAGGCAATGGAAGGAATGTTCGGAAGGCTAGGAATGTCTTTTACGTTATCTTACGGTAGGTACACTCTTTTTCTTCCCTTTCAATTCGTGGCATAGCTTCCGGTGAATCTATGCTGACCTTCTTCCTTTTCTGTGCATCTAGTCATGGCCATCTCATGCTATACGATGACGCTGAGCAGATCGAGGTTCGATACGTTATATCCCTAGCACATCATAATGTCAGCATATATGGAGGTGGTGACCTGATACCGGAGGGGGAACTCTGGATCAAGAGGAACGCGATTTGTCTGTCGAGGAAAGACGATGGCGAGAATATACCCGGCCCACGGCCTCCCACACTACCATTTTACCTGTTCTCTGAGAACCTGTCCGAGAAGGAAGACTTTTATTTTGCCATCTTGAATAACCTGGATAGGATTCCTGACTCAATTGATTCCCCTCCTACCCCCCGACAGTTTGCTACGGAAGATATGGTTACGCTCGTACAGCGTTTGCATTCGTCGGAGGAGCACCTACAGACTCGCTGGTTCAACGCTTTGCTTGGCCGGCTCTTCCTAGCTCTATACAAAACCCCTGAGCTAGAGCAGTTTATTCGAGGTAAAATAACCAAGAAGATTTCGAGAGTGAATAAACCAAACTTCATCACAAAACTCGAGCTTCAGACTATCCACTCTGGTGAAGGTGCACCCCTCATCACGAATCCACGTCTGAAAGACCTCACCGTGAATGGTGACTGTTGCATAGAGGCCGATGTTAATTATAGTGGGAACTTCCGCGTGGAGATTGCAGCCACTGCTCGGATCGACCTTGGAACAAGATTTAAACCACGAGAAGTCGATCTTATCCTCTCAGTAGTGCTGAAAAAGCTCAAGGGCCATATATTGATACGCTTCAAACCGCCTCCCAGCAATAGATTATGGATCTCATTTGAAACGATGCCTGCTATGGAAATGATGATAGAACCTATCGTTAGTTCAAGGCAGATCACATACGGCATCATCCTAAGGGCAATTGAAAGTAGGATCAGAGAAGTTGTTGCAGAAACCCTTGTGCAGCCATTTTGGGATGATATCCCATTTCTGGATACCGAGGAACAGCATTTCCGTGGAGGCATATGGGAGGAGACTCGGAAGGCCCAAGACGCTAATGTCACAGACAAACATTCAGAGAAAGGGGAATCAGCTGGTGCTGGCACACCTGAATCTTCAAAAGAGCAGAATAACGATGAAAAAGATGCTTCAAATGTGGTTTCCCACACTCCATCCCAGGAGACCCTATACCAGGCTTTTGCAAACTCTATAGGTGAGAAAGACGCCGCAGAAACGACAGAAACGACGAAAACGGCCAAAACGGAAAAAACGGCAGAACCGGCCGAAGCTCAGGAGCAGGAGACGGACTTTCGCCCTTCTTCGCTTCCAGATATTCCAGGGAAGGCAGCGCATAGCGCTCCAAAACATCGATCAACTCGCTCTTTATCATTCTCACCAGCTACCTCGGGCTCTTCCTTGTTCTCACCAACCATTGCTACCTCTCAGTGGACCGATCCCAAGGAGGAATCCACACCCACTTCGGAGGTTGGCGACGTAGCCACCCCTCTATCTAGATCTCATTCCGACCATGGCACCAACCCAGGGTCTATCAACGACAATAGAGCTAACAGGAGCAACTCTCTGGCTGCCGAAAGCATCAAGTCTTCCAAAAGCGCCTCTGCATCTCCCAACCTGGCCCCCGGTTCATTTGAGCCACGTCAAGCGATGGTTACCATTGGAACCGCGGCTGCAGCTGCTAAAAAATGGGGACTGAGCGTTCTCACCCGCAACGAGCAGGGCCTTAAGCATGGTGACGTCCCCGACCATCCAGTAGGTCGTGGTCGACCGCTTCCACCCCCAGGCACACCTCTCCCTTCTCCCGGAAGGTTTCCCTTCAGCTCTATTACAATGCCGAAACGCAAATCTGCCACTCCATCGCTGATGCCAGAATGGTCCCAGTCATCGTCGGAGCCTTCACGATCTATGTCTAAGCAGCAGATCCCTAAAAGGCATGATACGATGGCGGATAATGATACGAGAGACCAAGAGCTACTCGTTATAAAGGCACCAGAGGGCTCGGAGCCTAACAGTCCCCTGAAGGACACCCACGACCGCGGAGACATGGCTGACGAGAGTGACGACGTGCCAGATGCATGGTCAAACGAGGTACTCATGGATTTCCAGGACTCCTCGTTCTCCAACGCCGAAATCATATCATCACCTTCCGAGGTTCATCGGCCAACAAAGCGGCGTGATGAAATCAAATTCGACTAGAGCGAAAATCTGGGAGGCTAGGTTGTGGTCTAGGGGTTATTTCATATGCATTCAAGCTATGATCTATTTATTCTATTAGGCGGGCATGCTATCGTGCATTTGGCGTTAGGTACCGCGTGTTAGAAATTGTTTTCAATGTATATATCATAGGCGTTTGGCCACGGAGGAATTATTCACGGCGTTCAGGGCTTAGATAGTCGAACCCCATCCATTCAATCATTCCATATTGATTCAGCTCTGTCAATCCGCCTTGGCTGAGAAGTCTACCTCATCGCTGAGTTTTATATACGCGTAATCAATAGTTGAACCCAGCCACTCAGTCAAATCTCCATAGATAAAACGGAGTTGCCTGCGATCGCGTGCCAAGACGGTGACGACTCAAAAGCGCCATCTCGAACTCCCGGATAAACCTCATGAAAGCACGCCCGGACATTTGGGAATGCGACAGCGATTCCATACAGACTCCCCCTAACCAAGCCCATTGGACTGATCCATTCTGGTCTCTCTCTTCTTTCAGTTCAACGGCGTTGGAGAGCTCAAACCCGTTGCTGATCTCCCCTTGTGGCCCCCATCACTCCCATAAATGTCCTTGGGTTACGGCACATCTATAAGAAACATAGCAATGAGCAGGTGAGAAGCTTCTGAGAGATCAGTCAGGTCTTATTGATAGGTTACAGGCCTTGAATGTCCAAAGATAAGTTGCTAACATGTTATTACTACAGAACCGAGGCGGACCTAACGGTCAACATCCGCAAAGCTACTAGCATCGGTATGAGAGCTTTCCTTTCCCTCAGTACCAGTGATATATACATGTATAATGAGCAGCTACTGACGCGACTGATGTGAATAGAGGAAACGGCTCCCAAACGTACGTCCCCGCACCCGACCAGATTGGTGTCACATACGTGTTGGGAATATGCGATTTAACGACAATATACAGGAAAACATGTGCGGAGCTGTATCGTCTATACGTGGGACCACAAGTCCTCGATGTCCTTCTGGTCTGGCATGAAAGTGTGAGTCTCGTCAGTTGGGCTTTACTACTCGTTCAAATCCATTTCACCCACCCCTTAATTGCTGGGCCCGCATTGCTCATTTACCACGTTTACATTAGACAACCTATTCTTGCCGACGAAGTCCAGACATTTAAAGCCCTCATTACGATCCATAAGGTGCTGCAGGAAGGTCATCCCGTAACTGTGAGAGAAGCGCAGGAAAATGTTACATGGCTAGACAGTTTGATGAGAGGGGTGACTGGCGAGGGACTTCGAGGTGGGAGAGCTCTTCCATTCCTATGGGAGAAAACTACATTATTGCAGAAGCTTGCGTTTTGGGCATGATAGAGGTTACTGACAGTGGAGTATAGGTTACGGCCCATTGATTAGAGAATATGTTTTCTTCCTGGAATCGAAACTGGCGTTCCATCGACAGCACCCAGAATTTAATGGTGAGTGGTGTCCTTGGAGTTTTTACATCAATCGGGCATGGTCGAGGGCTAGGTGTGCTAACCAGTTGTGCTACCATCACCATTGCAGGTCTCTTTGAATATGAGGAATACATCAGTCTCAAGTCCATCAATGATCCAAATGAGGGGTATGATACTATCTCCCAGTCATATCCGATCGGTTCTGATAAGCTATAGTTACGAAACGATTACCGACCTCATGACCCTTCAAGACCAAATCGACACCTTCCAAAAACTTATCTTTTCGCATTTCAGAGGCGGCGCAAATAACGAGTGCAGGATATCTGCCCTTGTCCCTCTTGTCCAAGAGAGTTATGGGATTTATAAGTTTATTACCAGCATGTTGCGGGCAATGCACTCAAGTACGGACACTCAAATAATCTGTATTGTGCTCTATCACTGTGCTAACATCTCGTTATAGCAACCGGGGACGACGAAGCGCTGGAGCCTCTTCGCGGTCGATATGACGCCCAACATTATCGTCTTGTTCGATTTTATTACGAATGTTCGAATTTAAGATACCTTACAAGTTTAATCACTGTTCCAAAGCTCCCACCGCAGCCACCAAGCTTGCTCGGCGGCGAAGATGAGCGGCCCAGTCTTCCAAGGCGTCCAGCCAACGAACCCGAGCGGGAGCCAACTCCGCCACCAAAGGCAACGATCCCTGACGCGGAGCCAATCAATGACTTCTGGTCAACGGAGGCTAAACGCCAGCAGGAGGAGTATGAAGCCGAGCAGCGTCGACTCCAAAGCCAATGGGAAGAACAGCAGCGTGGTCAATTACTTGCACAGCAACAGGCGCAGCGAGACTTTGAAGAGCAGCAGAGGCTGCAAGCGGAACAGCAGCGACTAGCGCAGGAACAGTTGATGGCTAATCAATACCAGCAACAAACCCAAGGAAGGCTGGCCGAACTTGAACAAGAGAATCTAAATGCGCGTGCACAGTATGAGCGGGACCAGCTGATGCTCCAACAATACGACAAACGCATGAAAGATCTTGAAGAGCAGCTTAACCAAGTCAACTCAAACTTCAGTTCCCAAAATGCTTCCAAGGATGACCTGATTCGATCTCTTCAAGAGCAACTCAACACCTGGCGCACTAAGTACGAAGCTCTGGCCAAACTCTACTCTCAGCTTCGACAGGAACATCTTGATCTTCTGCAAACCACCAAATCTCTGAAGTTGAAGGCCGCTTCTGCGCAAGAAGCAATTGATAAGCGAGAGCGCCTTGAACGTGAGATGAAGACTAAGAATCTTGAACTTGCCGATATGATCAGAGAGCGTGACAGGGCGCTGCACGACAAAGACCGCGTCACTGGTGGCAACCGTGAGGAAGTAGAGAAATTGAAGAGGGAGCTACGCATGGCTATTGAGCGAGCAGAAAATGCAGAGCGTGCTAAAGGGTCGGAAATTTCTGCAATGCTCTCTAAGTATAACCGTGAAATGGCAGACCTTGAAGAGTCTTTGAGGGTATGTGTGCCGTTATCCCACTCTGTTACCAGTGCTAATCCATCTATATTAGAATAAAACACGGGCCCTTGAGGAATTCCATTCGAGCAGCGGCGAGCTGAACGCGGATCATGATATCATGCTTCGAGAAAAGGACGAGGAGATTGAAATCTACAAGTCCGGTATGGAGCAGGCATTGACGGAGCTGGAGGAATTGAAATTGGTATGTGCTATTCTATCCAGATGCAACATAATTTGGGGCTGACATTCTACTCTTAATTATAGAACCAAGGAGACGCGGATAAGGCCCTCGACAGCCAAATTGACGACGTCCTTATAGGCTCTATCTCCAAGGTCAACGACATCATCGACTCTGTGCTTCAAAGTGGTGTGCAGCGAGTAGACGATGCACTTTATGAACTGGACTCGACCATGCAAGCTGGAAACCAAAATGCTTCTCCCTCTTATGTGCTATCACAGATTGAAAAGGCATCAGCCAGTGCTACCGAATTCTCGACCGCCTTCAACAACTTCATCGCCGATGGACCAAACAGTGCACATGCGGAAATCATCCGTACCGTGAGCGTGTTCTCTGGATCCATTGCCGATGTCCTAAGCAATACCAAGGGATTGAGCCGATTTGCAACGGACGACAAGAAAGCTGACCAACTCTTCAGCGCTGCGCGATCCCCCGCGCAGTCCACTATGACATTCTTCCGTGGCCTGCAATCATTCCGACTCCAAGGCTTAGAGCCTCTCCAGAAGACGGATGTGGTTATTAACAACAATCACGAAGTCCTCATGAACCTTCAGAAGCTCTCTAAGCTCGTCGACACCTTCGCTCCCAAGAGCAACAAGCTCACCGGCGCTGGCGACCTAGGTGACATCGTCGACCGTGAGTTGACTAATGCTGCCAACGCAATCGAAGCAGCAGCAGCACGACTAGCCAAGCTCAAGAAGAAGCCTCGCGACGGCTACTCAACCTACGAGCTCCGCATCCACGATTCTATCCTCGAAGCGTCTATTGCGGTAACGACCGCCATCGCCGAGCTGATCAAGGCCGCTACCGCGTCACAGCAAGAAATTGTCAAGGAAGGCAGAGGCAGCTCCTCCCGAACGGCGTTCTACAAGAAGAACAACCGATGGACAGAAGGATTGATATCCGCCGCCAAGGCCGTAGCGACTTCGACGAATACCTTGATCGAAACTGCTGACGGAGTTATCTCTGGACGAAACTCACCAGAGCAATTGATTGTTGCCAGTAACGATGTGGCAGCCAGTACTGCTCAGCTTGTCGCCGCCAGTCGAGTCAAGGCCACGTTCATGAGCAAGACGCAAGATCGATTGGAAACCGCCAGCAAGGCTGTTGGATCCGCCTGTAGAAGCCTGGTCAGACAGGTGCAAGCTATCATCGCAGAGAAGAATCGCGATGAGACCGAAGCCATCGACTATACCAAGTTGAGCGGACATGAGTTTAAAGTACGAGAGATGGAGCAGCAGGTATGGTTTCCCCGACCTTCGTCCCATTTACACAACAATCCATCCCCTCTTTCTAACAAAATAAATAGGTTGAAATCCTCCAACTTGAAAACTCGCTCAACCAAGCTAGAAAACAACTTGGCGAAATGCGCAAGATATCATACATGGAGTAAAGCGTTATGTCTGTCCCTGTCTTGCGCGCATTGGAATTAAATATATAAACTTGCCTCTATCCCCCATTTATTCTCTTCTACTTTAATTCGTGTCTGTTTGTGAAAGCATATCTCTGAAAATGAAATACAGACATCACTATTACTCTTCACTCCTTGGGCAAGCGTCAAAACACAGCGATTCTACTGTGTATAAAATCAAATCGTCTGCTAACAAAGATGCAATATTTACTATTCAAATCGAGACTGTCTAGCCCTTCTAAGTCCGCCCATCCGGTAACGGAAAGGAGCTCGTTGTATGTAGCCGCCTGCTTCCTGGTATCTTTTGCTAGAGCATCAAGTCCATTGATAAGTAAAGTCACCCTTACCCGTACCCTTACTTAAGCCCACCCCCTATTCCTACTTATACTTACCCCTGACCATGTTAGCTTGACGAGCTAAGTTGATGGACCGTGGTATAACTAGTTTGTTGGCCCAAAAAGGCGACTCATGGATTCATACAGAGTCAATGACAAAAGTTCCACAAACAAATCTTCATCCCGAGGATATTGAAAAATGTTACAACCTCCAAGACACAGCTCTAATTAATATAGGAACACTGATATCTACCCAGGCTCTCCTTTTTCTCCTGTAAGACGTAAAAAAAAGTCAGGTGAGTTTGTTGGTTATCGATACTTCGACAAACGGCTAAGGTCTTCTATACAGAGGATGCCTATCAAGCGATCACTATTCCCAAAGGGCTTTGACACCTAGCCGGTGGTCTTGAGATCTCTTAGCAAATGATTATTATTCATAAGGGGAGAGGTAGCCCCTGATGAAGATGTACCTCCATTCGATTTAAAGGGTATCAGATATGTGCTACATTTTTCGCTAGAAAGTGATCCAATCAGGCTCATGAGGGATCGCCATCTGGGACAGCAACTATACCATGATCTTTGATATCACTTCCTCATACAGGATGGTGGGTAATTTCTGATTTATATTAACTGCCTCGTAACTAACCAATTGCTAGTATCATCCTTTGGGCCTGCCCCCTTTAAAGAGAACCTGCCTTTATATGATGAAGCCACGATGAGACCTTCCATCCACGGTTCTTCTCTTTCCCGTCTAAATACAGTGGACGAAGGCTCCTTCCTTGCCATTTTGAGGAGGCAACTTGCTCCTGCCCTCGCGTTTGTTTATTCTGTTTTCTCTCTTGCTTCTTCTTGTTTTATGGCAACCTACAATCACATACACCACACTGTTTTCTCTACCCCTAATGAAATACTAGACAAATTTGAAGACGACCCCCAAAAGACGTGGAGCGCAGAACCTCAACAGTGCAGCAGGAAAACATGAGGAATACGCGGAATATAGGTGGTAGGCTACGTGAGGGACCTTTTGCCATCCGTACCAGACATTCAGTATGAGGCGTCTCTGCGTGAATACCACCATATCACCTTGATTTCGGCAAAACAGGCTAACAGATACATACCCGAACTCCTAGGAGCGCAATCTATCCCAAGTCCGTCTTTATCAAAAGATGAAAAAGCTTCGGAAGCCTTAGGGGCAGTTCCACAAACCATGAAACCTGTGAGGCAGTTAGCAGTGATCTATGGCTAGCTCTACTGTTTTCTGCGATCCATACCACTCTTCTATACCTCTCACGCCTATTATTATAAAGCTTCATGCATTCTGACAGACAGGAGAATAGAGGATGATTATCACAATATAAATCAAGCAGACCTTGGGCCCCTACCGAAAGACCACTTCTAGTTAGAAGAGACACCCTAATATTAGGCCCAGCCTACCCTCACACGCCTATCCGTTTGTTATGACGTCGCAGATCTTTAATTCAGATTCTACCAGCGCGTACATTTTCTTCGGAGTGCTACCGGTAGCAGCCCGAGTAGTTATGGCGACGAGCATAATATATGTTTATGAATTCAAAATATATATTTCTGTTTCAACAATTTGACCTATTCTACATATGCTGGCATTATACCTCTTAGTGTATAAAGGCAGCAGGTTGTCCGTCCAAAAGCTTCGGCGCAACATATTTTTGGGTAGAGTGCATCCGTTAGCCGCGCATTGAGTCGAGAGCAAATTAGGTGGTCTTGTCTTTGTTGTGATAGTTGACGTCCGTGTTCCAGCTATAAAATGTGGTTAGTATGTATCAGCACACGTCCAGTGACAGGGTTGCGTAATCGGCGCAGCAGGGAAACCGTTTATACTAACAAAATAGTCTGTTGATTTCGTTAGTAATGGACAATTTTATAAAGCGGTCTTCAAGTCCACATACCTTATCACCATCGCCCCAGAAGTAGTTCTTGTTTCGGATGTTTTGGTAAGGATACTCGACGCGATCCTCCAATGCTGGCATATGGTCCCAGTGCTCCCAATGTTCAGTCCAGAGGTTGTAGGCATTGATCGAGCCAAGGATCAGGACGGGGATCACAGCGCTATCATATTTGTTAGTCGTCTCGGGTCCGGCTCTCGGGTAGATGAGTTCGATGTGAAAAAACTAACTAGATAGATAGCTTGCGCCATAAGTCTGCAGAGACAAAAGATTAGTACTTCTCCCTCAAGCGTAACGGCCGCATCGAATTGCTTACCACTGGTGGCGGCGGCGTGAGCTTTCACTGCAGCTCTCTCGCGGAGGAATTCATTCTCTGGAACCGAGCTGTTCAACCGGCGCTGAACGAAGTTGCGGGCGACGGGAGATCGAATGCTAGCCCGCTGAGCGGCGCGTAGAATGGGCTGACGGCAAAACATGGCTGTTCCAATTGGTACTCTGCAAGAGTCTCAATAATTGAATGTTGATCGTTAACGAGATGAAGTTGAGTCGAGAAGTGGTTTGTGGTCAAATTAGTGGCTCTGCTTATGTAATCACATGGGCTGATCGTCATCGCCATTTTCGGAGTTTCAAAAACATCGAAACCTCTTGAAGAGTCAAGGAGGAAGATAGACGATGTGAGGATGCTGTCACAAGCTGGAAGATGGTGCTACGATTAACAACATGGAATGGTCAGTTTGGCGATGATACGCCTAGTCTGCTATATGTAGCTAACATCATGATCCGTTGACTAGTAAATGGGATAAGGTGCCATGACGCCAGGCTACACTTTAAACGGCCAACTAGATGCTAACCTATTCTCAGAAACCCATTTGCATACGAGCCATGGAGGGGAGATCGGACCTTTGGGGTACGTCGTGGTCTATCGTCACTTTGGCTGAATATCGCCACTAACAGTTCATCCTCTTAGGCCATGTTTGATATCCTCGAAGCAGATATTGCCATTTTACAGGAAGCCAAGATTCAGCGGAAAGACCTACAGGATGATATGGTGCTTGTTCCAGGATGGGATTGCTATTTCAGCCTTCCAAGACATAAGAAAGGTATATACCCATCTTCTACAGTGATTTTCGATGCTTATATTGACACCCTCAAGGCTACTCCGGTGTAGTAATATACACTCGCAGCTCCAAGTGTGCTGCAATTCGGGCAGAGGAAGGTTTAACTGGTGCACTCTGCCCGCCGAATTCTTCGACTCAGTTTCGACACCTACCCGCGTCTGAACAGATTGGCGGGTACCCTACGATTGAACAGCTAGAGGAACTTTCTGCTGTTGACCCTGCGACGCTTGACTCGGAGGGACGATGTTTAATCTTAGAATTTCCTGCTTTTGTTCTAATAGGTGTCTATTGTCCCGCCGATCGCGATGAAACTCGAGACGATTTTAGGCTTGGGTTCCTGAACGTACTTGATGCCCGCGTGAGGAATCTCATAAAGATGGGAAAGCGTGTCATCTTGACAGGCGATTTGAATATATCTGGGGCGGTAATTGATTCAGCACCAGCTTTGGAAAGAATCAGAAAAGGTACTGAAACCGAAGAAGAATATATATCTTCCCCTTCTCGATGCCTCTTCAATCAACTCGTGAGACGAGGGAGCCCAAATGGAAGTAAGGACGACGAGGGAACTTCCCCCGTACTTCGGGATATCTGTAGAGAATTCCATCCTGACCGGACTGGCATGTATACCTGTTGGAACCTAAAGGTCAATGCTCGACCAGGCAACTTTGGCGCAAGGATCGATTACATCCTCTGTAGCGAGGATATCAGGGACTGGTTTGTTGAATCTAACATTCAAGAGGGACTTATGGTATAGAGTGAACCAGACACCTTGCAAACATTTGTTCAGGTACTAATGCCGTCTAGGGATCAGACCACTGTCCTGTCTACGCTTCGATACGCGATAAAGTTCTTCTAGACGGAAAGGACGTTCATACTTTAGACATCATGAACCCTATAGGCGTGTTCAAAAACGGAATACAGCAACCTCGCCCTGCGAAAATAACGCCGCTACCCCTTTCGGGGAAGTTAATACCGGAATTTGACCGCCGCAGAAACATTAAGGATATGTTCAGGAACCATTCCATATCCCGTACCAGTAGCGAGGTAAAGGCGTCGACAGAGGATGAACCTCGTGCTGTATCTGAAGCTTTCGATTCTGGCACCCAATCCAAGAATACAACGGAAGGCAAAAATACTCCAATACCCATGAATCCCCCTTCCAAGCGGGCATATAGCAAGGGAGGTCAGCTATCACCCTCTAAGCGCCTAAAACAAAAAGGCAAACCTGTTGGTTCTCGAAGCAATGGCCAGCAAACTCTCGCAGGTTTTTTTAAAGCTGAAAGACCTAGCCGTGTTGTCAGCGAAGGAAATGCTACTGCCCCTATCGACCCGTCACAGTCGTCTCAGAGTGAAATGCAGCGCTCTTCGGATGACGGAAAACCAACCATTGCAGAACCAACTACCATGTTGCCAACGGAAACCACCAAGGCCTCTTCCGATGATACCGTTGCCTACTCGTGTAGTCCCACGGAATCATGGTCGAAGGTGTTTACAAAGAAGCCAGTACCTAAATGTGAGGGACATGATGAGGATTGTATTTCGCTTGTCACCAAGAAGCCTGGAATAAACTGCGGAAGATCTTTTTGGATATGTTCGAGGCCATTAGGTCCAAGTGGTAATAAAGAGTCAGGAACTCCATGGCGCTGCTCAACTTTCATTTGGTGCAGTGACTGGCGAACAAGCTGACTAGGTAGAGCGAAATATATAATTCTAACAATATTTATGCTTCAAGGCAACCACATCCGGGCCTCTGCCAGCTCAGGGTGAAGGTCTCCCCCGCGATGCTTATACTGTCTTTTTACGCTCCTACCAGGAACAATTTTAAGAATATACCTAGTACCTATGGATATTCAAGATAGGGGGATTGCGGTGTTATAAGTCACCACCAAATATCTTCAACCTCAAAGCTTGTTCATCGTTCGTTTGATATCAGCATATTGCTGCTAACAAACCATTTCGATATCTTCTGTCAGGCTAGAGGAAGTATATGGCTGGGAATTGACAACGAGTCAGTCTGTATATCCATACACCTATAACATCCTCCTTTACGCTCAATTAATATTTAATTGAAGCCTGTTAGAAAACACGTAAATCTGACATCTTTGCTGATACCCTTTGAATTATAACACCTTCATATCATCATAATAAAGTGAATTATATCTTCTTCGGATGAGTCATTCACTTCTACTCTTAAGCTATTTCTATTCCTTTGTTGGTCCTCTGCATTTATCTTGCTTGCATTTTGGAGATAGAAATATCAACCACAGCCACGTCATGATGCAAATCATATTACCTAGATTCCTCTCCAGATCGTAATACCTAGCAAGCTATGCAGAATATAGAAATATATTACCCCTGGTGGCATGGCAACGTTGTTTGTTTTCTTTCTAGAGTCATATGGATGAAGTGTCCTAGCAACATAATAACACTCTCCATAGCAACCGAGCAACCTACAATAATAACAAACAACATCCACACAACTCATATTTCCAAACTTCAAGCAACAACTCATAAGTCATCAGATTCTGACTCAAGTACAAATCCGACGTTATGGCGGAGGAAGGAAGTTTCACTTTGCCGTGGGCAGAATACGATGCTGGCTTACTCGATGGTAGGGATCTCATGCCTATCAATCTTGATCTATAATAACTCTTCTCTTAGGGAATGGCACTGCAGTGCGCAAGTGCAGCTCGGATTACCTTGCTTCGCTATACAAAGCTTGCTTGGATACCTACCGTGTTGATGAACAGCAGCTCCCTCCAAATGATTCGAAACGATTGTTTGAATGTGTCCTTCGCGAGTTGAACAGACTGGGGACCCATCCGACCCTATTCCCTAGCCCAACTGCCCACGTCCGCTTCTTTTCAATTCTAGAGTATGGCGTCGCCAAGATGATCACGAAGCGTAAAGAGAAAGCGAGGCAGCTCGCCATAGACAGCTTCCGGCTACGTGCCAACTTATATGCTAGACAGGAAGAGCAGATTCTCCAGAGAATCAATCGCCCTTCGTTCAAGCCTGACTTGAGACCCTGGGAACAGTTTCTCCTCAAGGGTAGCCCTGGCAGCGGCGTTGTCCTTCCTCCAGCGCCACCTAACGGATATGTGCAGGTTATGCCCATTGGTGGTGTGGCTCTTCATTTGAGGTGGTTGAGACGCAGGTATACTGTTGCAAAAAAATGTATAGAGGTAATCATTCCCTCAGGTTCGATTTCTTGCCAAAAGCTAACTTTTTTAGTCGAAAATTCCTGCGTCTGCTTCCTCCGGAGCTACTCCTGAGGAGTCAAGTGTAAGGTTCCGTTCCGTTAATTATGAAGATAGATTCTAATCGGATAATAGGCCTCGGATTTCAAGGCGGCCCTCTATCCTTCAAGCAACATTGTGCATCAAAACAGCTGGGTAATGGTTATCCCTTTCTCCGTCCATTTGGTTCTATAGCTTACAGTTCGAGTAGATTGCTCTGACTCCTAACCCGTATTACGAGGTATGTACCCTTCACACCCATATCTCGACTTAGGGTGACGATACTAACGTACACTCAGCGTCGCATGCCCATCCCAAAACACAACCGCGTTAATGATCGTCTAGAGAGCTTCAATGCTGTAATCGGTGAGAATTCTTTTGGTTATCGTAAAGGAAAATCACTAACAATGTTATAGAGCGTCTTGAAGGTGATGATATCACCAATTACAATGGCGAACCTGCCGGAGTGAGAGCCATGCTTTATCGTACGACGGTTGAAGAGATTGAAGATGTTTAATTCGGGCGTTGAAATCATTGGCGGCGAAGTCGGATGTTGATAATCTGTATTCTACGTTCTGAGGTGGCTATGCTGTATAAATACTAAAGCCTTTTTGTTCATGTTGGTAAGGTTCTGGTTTCACAGCCCTCGAATAATTCCAATGATACACTTTCGATCATCTGGTGAAGTGCTAATTCAACTTATCCAATGGAGGCGATTGCTATCTAAAACCTTCGCCCTGCAATCATCATTACGCCTATCAACCAAGAGAGCGGCGCTTTTTCGAGTGATAAGAAACTTCGAGTACCAGGGAGTGTTTCTTGGGCTCTCAAATATTTTGAAGGAAAAAAAAAACTCTCTACTCCTTAACTGCAAGATAGGCACCCTCTAAAATAGATGCGACGATCAATGATACATAGTTAAGCAGTATGATTATACAGGAGCTACTTTCACCTCTGCTTTAGAATATGTTACAGCTGCCTTGTCATATGACGATTGCTATATCGTTGGGACTACCTTGTGATTTCTCATATTCCCGCTTGTCTAGAATTGTCCTACTCGCCACTTACACAGAAAAACTGCTTTCGGGATTTTAAGAAACAAATTTAGTTGATTCATTGCTTGCTAGTGTACAGTTAATCTATCTACCACAAAAGGCCTATCCCGAGCGCATGTCTATCCCGTGGCACCCCGTTCATTCATTCATCAAGTGCAAAATTCATAATCGTTAAACCCGACCAATAGCCAGTACTAAACGTCCATTCCCTTTTTTAATACAAATAATCACAAACCTCACTGACCGTCTCCAAGGAAGTACTCGTCGAAGTCGAAATCAACATCAGTCGTCCAGTTGTTCTGAATGGCATTTTCAGTGGGGGGCTGTGGGATATTAAACTGCTGAGGCATCTGAGGGATAGCTGGTAACGGATTAGCTGCGGACAAAGGTGAGGCTGGAGATTGGTGGCGACGATTAAAAGCTAAGAATGCTCCCTCTTGGGAGCCCATGACAAATTGAGTGCTGTGATTGGCAAGTATTTCCTCGAAGTCTGAGTTTGTAGTAACTGGAGGAGTGCTGAGTGCATCGGGCTTATTAGCTGAAGTACCTCCAGTGCTCGCTGGAGACAACCCATTTTCCTCAACGTCGCTTTGAGCAAAACTTGACGCGCCATCCTGAGTAGGACGTAGTGAAGACGCAATCCCATCGCTAGCCATGTGTTTTAGAGTAGAGGACGACCCATTGCGGCGAGTAGTGCAACGACGTTTCCTTTCAGATGGTTTTCGAGGAGCATACTGATAGTCTGGGTGGTCCTCCGCGTGTTTCTTCTTGATTTCTTCAGCAAGTGCCTTGAAATGCGCTCTGGTTTCAGGTGTTTCGGCTTTCCATTTTTTGCCCAAGAGAATCGCTTGAAAAATTAGTATAGTACAGAAAATTTAGTATGTAAAGGAAACTCACAGATGTCATTATTATGGTACTCAGGATGAGCTGCTTTGATGAGAGGATGGTGATTCTGGCGATACAAAATGAAGGCGTTTGGAGGGCGAGGAATCTTCGGAGCCTTTACTTGATATATGATATCTTGGTTGGTGTTTTCGCTGCTACTTGGCGGGTGAGTAGCCATGCGTCCGTCAGAGGGTATTGCCATTGGTAAGACTGCAGCGCCAATTTGACCATCAAATGCTGGAGTTGGCATAATGCGATAGACTTGGTTTACGCTATCCTCGAAGGCCACGACTGGTGTGTTCAGTAATTTCCTGTCCATATGTTAGACACTGGACTGTAGAAATGAGATTCAAGATGAAAACGAGTGCACATACCCCAAGCGATTTTTGATGACTTCGATGCTTGCTCCGCCAACAATAGAGCGAATATCAATTGGGAGAAGAATCTCATTATTGGTCTTTTGCAAATGGCTCATCGCATGCTGCCAGAGAAGCTCGGTTACCAGCTCAACTGATCCTGAAGCTGGCAAGGACATAGTTCCAGTAGCAGTGGCCATGTTAATCAACGGAACAGATGCAACGAAGTGCAAGGCTGAGATAGGGTCAGTCGATTTGAAGACTCGAGCAGTGTACTCTGGTTTAAGAAGAAGAGGATATGCTGTGGCTCAAGAAGAGTGTCGACGAGACGAAGCGAGAAAAAAGAAAAGCTCGAAGCTTGCCAGACTGCGTTCGAGGTTGAAGGGCGAGGTGAGTTAATACTTTCTTTGTTTACCCAATATCAAAACGTGAATGAAACCAGAACACAGTTGGATACAGAATATTACCGAACTTGATTAAATATTACGGGGCTAGTGCGCGGTACTGTAATGATTTGGTTTACTCCACGATATACCGTATTGATATTTTTATCACCACATCGACTAGACTACTACGGGTGCAGGTTCATCGTTTATGAAAACATATTCGTTAACACATAACGACCATTCTGACAACAAAAAGCCTTCTGCAACATGGCTTTGGATTGTCTACCACTGCCTGAAGGACATATATCGAACAAGGATATGGAAACATTGGCTATGGAGGCCCAAAAAGCATATGAAACCAAAAGTCGGAGGCTTCACAACGACTTCGCCAATTTTTTGAATTGCGCATGTCCAAAAGCAGAATCTACAAATGCGCAGCTCGAGACACATCATATCCCGCCTAGAAATCAGGCAGAGGTTACAAATCAAAACCCTCCCCGTTGCGACCACTTCTCGAACCTGAACCAGCTGCTGAAACTGCACAACATCCAGCCGGCGGTGTCTGACTTCTTCCAGGAACCACTGACGCTCTCCGGCAAGGTCGAGATCCCCGAGCTGGAGGGAGAAGTCAAGGACGAGAACGGCCAGTCGAGCGACAACCACCGCTCCATCTTCCACCACTACATCAACCTGCTGCAAGACGAAGCGAACTTCTACCTCCTCCAGCAGATCGATTGCCATGGCCCCGAGACCGTCTACCGCAGTGCCTTTCGCGAGTACTTTACCGGGTGAGCATCTCTTTCTCCATTCTCATTGACTATCAAAAATTTATATATATAACTGACTATCTAACAAGGGAGGTGACCAACATGATGGAGACGTACTGGCGACCTGACCCCCGAGGCCAACTGATCCGTCACCAGGCCCATGAGCTGTGCTATCAGGCCATCAACGAGGTTCCCTTTCTGGAGACGGCGGAGAGAAACCTGCTGATGAGGACTACTGGGTGCTTTCCGCAAGACACAATGGCATTCTGTGAGTATTCTCTATCTCTTCCAATCTATATATCTATGATGGATGCTAATGAATCTACAGGGACGAGCATAACCAAGAAGCGACTGATGTACCTGACGATGAAGGAGATGGTTGGGATGCTGGAGGCAAGACAGGACGAGGAGGAGGACGAGACGGAGACGGACGTTGATATCGACATGGACATGGACATGGAAGAGGGAGTCGACTTAGACGAGATGGAGTAAGCCTAGAAGCATGTACTATAGAAAAACACCAAGATTCCTTCTACCTTTCTATCATCTTCTATCTCCTATCCTCCTATCCTCCTATCTTCTTCTTATTATCATTCTTCTATCCATCCTATCTATCCTATCTCCATCTCTATCTATGTCTGTTTCCATGTCAACCTTCTGTCTGGCTGCATGTTATGATGACTAAGCCTGTCCTTTACCTTAGTCATCTGTCATGCCAAGAGGGCGCGGGGGCGGGGGAGCCGTTACAAGGTCGTTACAGGTTCGTGACGAGCCGTAACTTTCGTCCTTTAGCCTTTTTCTGTACGGCCATTACGACCTTAGCGCCGCCTTAGCTTTCTTTCACCTTCGACAAGGCCTTTGTTCTGCTTTCCCGATGCGGACAGTGGCTGGGCTGGGGGAGAAAGCGGGGAGAAATTTCTGCAGGAGGTTGGTGGAAAGAAGAGACTAGAAATGGGGTAAAGAGGAGGTTGAGGAGGCTGGGAAGAGGGGTAGAAGATGGAAGAAGATAGAGAGGGAAGATAGAGAAAGAGATAGAGAGGGAAGAGATGGAGAGATGGAAGAGATGGAGCCGAGGCACGGGAGATCGACAAGTCTTAGTAAGCACACACAGACCAAGGACACGGGCATAAAGAAGATGCATAGGACGCCATAGATAGAGATAGAGATAGAGATGGAGATAGAGATGAAAATAAAAATATCGAGTACACCTGTCTACGGAGAATTTATAAACAGAAAAGAGTGAATCAAGACGGGCAAGTTACAGATGCTACCGACAGTCTGGTTCAGCTATGTGTCAGGGATCAGGCATCGTGCGTCCTGCATGCTGCATCACATCATGCGAGGTGATGACGGGGAAGTCTCCTAGCCAATAGACGGCACTCGTTAACCGCCGGCTCAGCAACGATGGAGGAACAGGTGGTCAGCCGTGGTGGCAGATTCTAGAACAAGACTCGTCCACGACGACAGTGCATCAACCTTGTTCCGTTTGCATGTACGGAGGATGCACTTTTTTATAACGTTTTCTACCAAGGACAAATACGAGGGATGATCAAAGGTCAAGGAGCATGGCATTAAACATGGGAATAAGTTGACATTGCTTCGTTAGGATAAAAACCCATTTCAAAGAGGTATAGACTACCGATTCAAACATGAACGCCTGCTCCACTGATGTAAAAAAAAGGAGGGAGTCTTTTTGAATATTTCTTTTTTATTAGTTTATTTTTTTTTACAGCGACCAGATGAGGTACTCTAGTTGCCCATAGCACGGCGACGGTCACGCTCCTCGGCGATGGAGAGCTGGAAAGGGAATTAGCTATGTTGACCACGAAGAAAGTGGAAGAGAGAAATAATTACCTTGACACCCTTGCCCTTGGGGAGGGAGATCCATGGCTTCTCCTGGCCGATGACGAAAACGTTGGTCTCGCGGGTAGCGAAGGTGTTGTCGATGGCGTCCTTGATGTGGACGATACCGAATCCACCTTCGTGACGCTCACGGTGGGTGATGACACCAACACGACCCATGTTACGACCACCAGTGGCCATGGCGATCACACCAGTGTCGAACTTGATGAAGTCGGTGATCTTGCCGGTGGCGATGTCAATCTTGACGGTGTCGTGGACACGGATGTTTGGGTCAGGGTAGCGGATGCTATAGATCATGGTCAGCATAAGGCAAAAGCAGGATAGGTTCATAATATATGAACGAGTCGTCGTTGCTTGTTGGAGAGGGCCTCCAAACAAGACGATAACCATGGTATAATGGTATTATCCCGTCATCCGTCTCGCAAACATCAACTTCCATCTCCGTTCGCTCCACGCACGACGGGAATCAACCACACCTTGGTCCAACGACTGAATGACGCATAAAAACAAGAGCAGTAACCACTCACGTTCTAGCATCGTGCGTAACCAAGAATGGGATTCCGCCCTTGCCCAACTGGACACGCTTGACTTTGCCAAGTTTGTATTCGGCCTCCTCGGTCTGGATACGGTGGACGGTGAAGCGGCCCTTGGTATCGTAGATGAGGCGGAAGTTCTCGCCAGTCTTCTCGATGCTGATCACATCCATGAAGCCGGCGGGGTAGGTAGAGTCGGTGCGGACCTTGCCGTCGACCTTGACGAGGCGCTGCATGAGGATGGAGTTGGTCTCGCGGCCATTGAGGGCGTACTTTAGACTAGAGAGAAGTTTAGGAGATGGACATGGCGTTGAAAGAAGGCAAAAAAATAGACGAACCGGTTACGGAGGAAGACGATGAGAGGGAGACAGTCTCTCAGCTTGTGAGGACCGGCGGATGGGCGAGGGGCATAGGCTCCGGAGAGTTTGTCCAACAGCCAGTGCGATGGTGCGCTCAAGCGCTTCTGGTGCTTCTTTCTGCAGCGCTGGTTAGCATTCCATCATCCCATCAATTTCTTAGTCCAGCTTGAGCTATTGCGATTGTGCAAGTACGTACGGTCCACGGCCCATTTTGATGTATTTGTCGACTTTTGGAAGAAGGGTTGTCGAGAAGTCGTGTCGCTGGTCGCTGAGAGAGAGGAGAGAGAAGAGAAACCCTTTCGAGATGCTTCAAAGTGGAAAACTTGTCGCGTTGTGGATTCGTTTGACCCTAGCCCTAACTCTTCCACATCGGGAAGCCAAGAGCTTATGTAAAAACATCTTATATAAGCATTATGCCAAGATCACGAAATGGCTTAGTTGGGAGAGCGTGCTGGATTTCTTCCGCTTGGTCAAAAGAAAAGTCAACTCAGCCCTTTCATGGTCTTGGCATCTATCTTAGTAAGCAAGGCCTTAATCCCAGGTTGGGTTGCATGGCTTGGCAGTCCTGGCTCGGCCTTTTCACTTTGTTTCTTTCCTCCTGAAATCCGCATGTGAGATGCCGACTCTGTGGGGGATCACGGTAGTTTTCCGCATAGGAGAAGACGGATATCTCTTAGCTTTACGGAGTATATAAAACGCCGTCTCTATATCTCCTCGGTAGGGATTGTGTACGACTAACGAACTTCGTCGGCAGCATTGCAGTCCTCGAATTCCTCCCGTCGACCCTTTTACTATCGATGTGCTTAACTCCTGAGACAGCATTTGATATAGCTTGCCGAAGGTGCTGATAGCGGTGCAGTTTTAGAGTAGGGGGAAGCTCCAAGGACACCTGCAATGCATTTGTTAGACAAATATCGACTAACCCCCCCGTCTCAGTGGCACAGGCTCCGGTCCTTAACATCAACGAATATTCACTTAATCTACACATAACTCCAAAACTTCTCAAATATATACCGTTCGGGAGAGATTAAATAGCAATTGGAGAAGCGTTTATCTTGGAGATTATTGTTCAATGGAGTGAAATTAGCTTCCCTATATCGTAAAAGGGGCATTGAGTGAGCGCTTGCATCATACAAGTGGTCCAAGAGCACCGGGTATAGACACGGAAGATTTAAGGCAGTTCTTCAATTAGCGAAATATACATCATGCGTGTCATTTCTTTCCTTTCCTCTCTTCTTCGCAGGGAACTGCATCGAAGATTTTCCCTGGGTTTAATAGCCATAATGGATCTAGAGAGTGCTTGATACTTCGCATGACGTTAAGTGTGTCGATTCCTAGTTCCTTGACTAGGTACTTCTTCTTTCCCAAGCCGATTCCATGTTCGCCCTGTAGAGTTCGTATTTCATGTTAGTCGGAATTGAAAGTAGGCAAGCGGAATCGGGTTTTTACTAACCGTGCAAGATCCATCCATCTCCAAAGCTCGATCGACCATATCATGGACACATTTCTCGATCTTGGCTACTTCTTCAGGGTTCCTCCTGTCGTATATTATTCCCTCGTGAAAGTTGCCGTCGCCGATATGGCCGACAATTCCAGCGAACAGGTCTAGCTCGTCCAAATCTTTCTTCGACAATTCTGAGAGGTGTTAGCACATTCACATCTGAGGAATATTTCCAAGGCCAGGTCAAGACTTACCAATGATTTCAGGAAGCCTAGAAAGCGGAACAGCAACATCAGTAGACCAAACATCGTCTGACCCTTCCTTTCGGAGAGCCAGCATACTCCAGAGAGTCTGTTTCCTAGCAGACCACAGCTCATGGCCTTCCTTCTCCGTCTCAGCAAATTCAAAGGATGTGCTATTATTCTCATTCGCAATCGTCTTCGTCCTGCTTATCGAATCTGCCACTCCATTGCTAGTGCCAGAGAACTTGAAGAAAAGAGTCGTGGCTGCTTTCCAGGTCCTGTTCGTTCCGCCCGCTCTATTGATAATGTCCATGTGAACATCATCCAAGATCTCAACACACTGAACCTGCACTCCTGAACGGATAACTCCCATCGCAACGTTAGCAGCATCTCTTATAGATGGGAACGTAGCGATTCCGACTCTTGTCTCCTCCGGTATGACGGCCAACTTAAGAGTAGCTTCCGTGACCAGTCCAAGGGTGCCTTCTGATCCAACAAAGATACCTGCCAGGTTATATCCGGCCGAGCTCTTTCGCGGACGCCTCCTCGTCTTTATCACACGTCCATCAGCAAGGACGACGGTCAAGTTTATTACCCAATCCTTCATAGTTCCATAGCGAACGGCATTGGTGCCGCTGCAATTAGTCCCAATCATGCCTCCAATCCTAGCAGACGGGCCGGGATCGATGGGGAAGAAGAGGCCGGAATCTTTTATCTGCTCGTTGAGATCCATCCATTGAATCGACGGCTGCACGACAACGTCTAGGTCATCTTGGTGTAGTTTCACGATTTTATCCATGTGGGCGAAGTCGATGCTCATGCCGCCGAAGGGGGCGGAGAAGTTTCCTTCTAGACTTGATCCGCCAGAGAATGGGACCATGGGCACTTTGAACTTGTAGCAGACTTGCGCGATTCGAGATACATCGGCCGTAGACTTGGGATATGCCACGGCGACTGGCAGCTGGTCGCAGTTGACCGTCGACCATTCGGAATATCCATGTAAGCGAAGATCTTCATCATCGGTACTGATTGCGTCCTCTCCTAGTATCTCCCTTAGCTCTACTATCGCCTAGATCACGAAGAAAAAGTCAGTCGTTGTAGAGCTGTGGGTTGTTTAACTGTATAATGGGAGGGGTTGCCTTTTCAAACTCCTTGACAGACCCATACACTGGCGCGACCTCGTGGCTTAAAAGCCCGAGAGAGGTAGATCCTGAGTTGTAAACGCCGCATGCATATCCAGCTCCGATAGCTGCCGCGATAGCTCCAAAGACATGGTTGGTTTTCCAAGAAGAAGAGGAGGAGGAAGAAGAAGAAGAAGAAGAAGAAGAGCTCGAAGTGGTACTATTCCAGCGACGAGCTGTCTCTTGTCCGATGCGATATGGCTGCTGTTGT
>JANTQJ010000710.1:0-11509 GCA_032989685.1 Arthroderma sp. PD_2
ACGGACTTAGTGCCAGGGGACTTCGACCACCTTCTGGCGTTATAACTTCCTGTGTGACAACGATAGTCTCGCCATCGCTGGGAATGGCGTTGGTTGCTGGCAGCTGAGGTATGTTCGCCGGTTCTGATTTACTGTGGTGTAGATCAGGACGATCCATGATGACGGGGTGTTAATCGATGGTCTGGCACAGAGGACACGGTGAACGTCTGAAAAACTCCCGAGAGATTATAAGTCCCAACTGAGGCGGTGGCGCCCAGGAGGACTAATTAAAGGGAAGAGGAAGAGAGAGAAGAAAAAGGAAAAGGAACAAGAGACGCCGATGCCTAGCTTCTAGCCATGGGTCGGGTCTTTGAGTCAGGATAGATCTGGAACACGGCCTGTTGCAGGGCTAGGGGAAAAAAATAGAAGCAGAGAGCAGGGGGAGCTGTTGTTGTGAGAAGCAGGACGGAGGGTCGAGTAGGCGGCGCGGAGGGCAGCTTATCTATGATGCAGAGCCGTGATCCCCAACGCCCATATCGTCCTGCAGGTGGCGAGACGGTCGGGTGGATGTTTCTTTTGAGGGGGGGGGAAAGGCCTGGCAAAAGGTCAACATCGAGAATGATATTCCGCATGAGCACGCCAAAGGGGGCGGCCAGCTGCTTACCGTAATGGGACGTGCACGGCCTCGCGCGCGTGGTTGGTTGGCGACGTCTTTCTTGCCTCTTTGGGACGCTGACTAAGATGATCACATGATAATTAGATAAGGACTTAGTCATTGCTTAGATAAGTCGAGGATTCTTCACGTGACTCACGCGACGCGCTTCATGAAAGTGAAAGAGCAATAAAAGAGAGAGAAAGAGAAGAGTCGAGGGAGCAAGGCAGCATCAGCATCACCAGTCCAGTTAAACCGCCCACCGTCAGGCCGCCGCCATGGGGAAGCTGATTCGCCTCGAGCTGTTCAGTACGTATCAACGGGGCAGTCGATGTTACAAAAGGGGACAGCTTGCTAACGGTAAAGAATAGATTTCAAGTCATACAAGGGCCACCATACCTTGCTCTTTGGCGATGCATACTTCACTTCAATTATCGGCCCCAATGGGTCTGGGAAATCGAACTCGTAAGCTTGGTGTCTAGCAACTTGCCAGCATGACAGCTGCTAAAATAATGGCTATAGTATGGACGCGATATCCTTCGTTCTAGGAATCAAATCGTCGCATCTACGTTCTACCCACCTTCGCGATCTAGTCTACCGTGGTCGCGTTCTACGTACCGCAAAGATCAACGACGACGGCTCAGCCTCCAAGGACAATGCGGCAGGTGAGTCCGGAGAGCAGAATGGTGATGCTACGGACGAACCGGCGGAACGTAGCGACCCTAAGTCTGCCTGGGTTATGGCCGTCTACGAGGATGACGCTGGCGAGGAGCAGCAATGGAAACGCTCCATCACGAGCCAGGGTGTCAGTGAATATCGCATAAACAACCGTGTTGTAACCGCTCAACAGTACAATGATGGCCTGGAAGCTGAAAACATCTTGATCAAAGCTCGCAACTTTCTTGTCTTTCAGGGTGACGTGGAGTCGATTGCTTCCCAGTCGCCGAAGGATCTGACGCGGCTGATCGAGCAGATTTCTGGAAGTTTGGAGAGCAAGGCAGACTATGAGAGGCTAAAGGCGGAACAGGAGGAAGCTTCTGAGCACCTTAACTTCCAACTTAATCGCCGCCGAGGAATCAACTCGGAGATCAAGCAGTACCAGGAACAGAAAAGAGAGGCGGAGACCTACGCTCGGAAAGCTGAAGAACGCGATCAAGCCATCATCACCCACATCCTCTGGAAACTCTTTCACTTTCAACGTTTGATTGTAGAGTCAAGCGCGGAGATTCAAAAGTATCAAGATGAACTGAAAGAGTTCAGAAGGGGCGTCGAAAAGTATGAAAAGAACCTTGAAGATGCCAAGAAGGATCACGCCCGAGTTGGCAAAGACGTGGCCAGGGCAGAAAAGGGTATCAAGTCCAAAGAGAAGGAGATCGAAGAAACCACCAATTCTCTTGTTCCTGTGGACGAGAAAATAGAGATAACTGCGAAGAAGGTTGCCAAGTATGCCGCGCGAGTAGCCGAAGTGTCCAAGGAAGCACTCGCGCAATCAAAGACCGTAAAGCAACTCGAAAAGGACCTCAAGGTCGTCGAGAAGGCACAGAGTCAATGGGAAAATGAGTGGAAGCAAACCATTGCGGTCAAGGGTATCCAATTGACCGATGCAGACCTCCAAGAATACAGTAGATTGAAGGAAGAAGTTAGCAAGCGATCGTCGAGCACGCATTTGAAACTGGACAACTTGAAGCGCCAGCGAAAGGCTGACGCAGAAACGGTCAACAGCCTGAAGAGCAATTTTGAGAGTGCGGAATGGCAGGCAAAGAACTTGCAAACTGATATGGACCACATACTAGAGCGCAAGACAGCCATCGCTGCGACTATCAAGTCTGCGACTAAGGAAATAGACGTCACCAAGAAGGAGCTCAACAACCTTACTTCGGAGCGTCTACGGGTTGCTCAGATGCGAACCGAACTCGAGGAAAAGCTCCAAGTCACGTTGAAGAAGCTACTAGAAGCAGATGATGGTCGACAGCAGAATGAAAAAGAGCAGCGCACCAAAGAAATGATCTCAACCCTGAAACGTATCTTCCCCGGCGTCAAGGGTCGCGTTAGCGAGTTATGTCAACCCAAACAGAAGAAATACGCCGAAGCAGTGAGCACGGTGTTGGGGCGCCATTTTGATGCAATCGTTGTCGACAACGAAAAGACTGCGAAAGAGTGTATCCAGCACCTTCGTGACCAACGCGCTGGCCAAGCTACATTTATCCCTCTCGAGACCATTCAAGTGAAGGCGTTAAATTCGAATTTGAAGGGCATGCATCGTGCTATGCGTCCAGCAATCGAGACAGTCGACTTTGATAGCTCTGTCTCCCGCGCTATTACATATGCCTGTGGGAACTCAATAGTCTGTGACGATCTGGCGACCGCTAAATATCTATGCTATGAGAAAGGTGTAGAGGCTAAGGCAGTAACATTGGATGGCACAGTTATCCATAAAGGCGGTTTGATGACCGGTGGTCGCGGTCCCGGGCAACGCAACTCCAAGCGATGGGAGGACACAGAAGTCGCCAATCTTCACAAGCTGAAAGATAAGCTGATGGCGGACTTGGGTAACCTTCCCAAAGCCCACCGCAGAGGATCCGAAGAAGAGTCCCTTCAAGGTCAACTCGCGGGCCTAGAACAACGCCTTGCATACTCTCGAGACGAACTGAGCGCGCTCGAGAAGAACCTGGAGAGCAAGTCGAGTGAAGTCGAATTCGCCCAACGTCAGATGAAGAGTGTCAAGCCAAAGTATCGTGAACAGACGGCTTTACTTGAAGAACTTGACGAGGCGATAGAAAGAATTCAGAGCTCTGTGACAGAGGTTGAAGATAAGGTCTATCGTGGCTTCTGTAAGAGATTAGGCTACAAGAATATCCAGGAGTACGATGCTCAACAGGGTTCTCTCCAGCAGGAGGCAGCTGAGAAGAAACTCCAGTTCACTACACAAAAGACGAAGATTGAAAACCAGCTTAGCTTTGAGAAGCAGAGACTCCAGACAACCGAAGCGCGAATTGATACCCTTAAGACGCAGTCACAGAGAGACGAGACGATGGTCGGTGACTTGGAAGCGGAACGGGAATCCATTCAAGAAAGGCTCGACGAATTGAACGAAGAGCTGAAATCGTTGAACGATGGCCTTGAGGAACAGCAAAGCTTATTCTCTGAGTCTACCGAACATCTTACCCAGCAACGACGAGAGCTTCAGCGACGAAGCAAGGACGTGGAAGCCACTTTGAAAACCATTAACGGCCTGGAAGCGGACACGCAGCGCCATTCGTCTGGTAGATACACGCTGATACGACGTTGTAAATTGGAAGATATCGATATACCCCTGACAGAGGATTCGGAACCTCTGGATAAACTTCCCATCGACGAACTTGTTCACCCAGACCCAGATGCGATGGATGTTGACGAGGACTCCAACACAGCTACTTCACAGAGTCATTTTGTACAGGACTTCGGTATAGAAGTGGATTTCTCTTCTTTGGGAGACTCTCTTAAGGAGGTGAGTATATGTGCTATTGCAAGGAAAAGGTCGTATGGCAAATGCTAACTTTTCTACTACAGGAATCCGACGACAAACTTGAAGAGGAGCTTCAGGAGAGGGTCAGATCACTTAATAGCGAACTGGACAAAATGGCACCCAACATGCGCGCCATCGAACGGCTCGAAGGTGTTGAGAGTAAACTGCGAACTATTGAAAAAGACTTTGAAGATTCTCGCAAACGTGCCAGGAGAGCTAAAGATGACTTCGAGGACGTTATGCAGAAACGGTCTGAGCTGTTCAACAAGGCGTTTACGCATATTTCCGAACAAATCGAGCCAATCTACCGTGACCTAACTCGGACGGAGAGTTATCCGATGGGTGGGAAAGCGTAAGATTTACACTTCATTCCCGTTGAAATAAAAACATTCTAACTTGGACTTTTCACAAAATAGATATCTCGATATTGAAGACTCTGAAGAGCCTTACCTTGATGGTATTAAGTACCATGCCATGCCACCATTGAAACGATTCCGTGACATGGAGCATCTTTCTGGAGGAGAGAAGACCATGGCTGCACTAGCGCTGCTATTTGCTATCCATTCTTACCAGCCATCTCCATTCTTCGTTCTAGACGAAGTGGATGCCGCCCTCGATAACACCAACGTGGCCAGGATCGCGAATTATATTCGTGATCATGCAGCACCTGGTATGCAGTTCATCGTGATCAGTTTAAAAACAGGACTGTTCCAAGTTAGCGAGGCACTCGTTGGTATCTATCGAGATCAGGCTGCAAATAGCAGTAAAGCATTGACTCTTGATGTAAGTCATACCATTCCTCGTGTTTTGAAAGATCACTAACATTATTAAAATAGCTACGCAAATATCGATGATCTAAGCTTGTTGAAGAACTTCACAGCCTGCGAACTCTGGGAAGCCTGAGAATGATCCATCATTGCTCTCAAGCCTGGCCTGAATCATCGCTGCCGGCGGGCATGGGCGAGGATGCTGTCAGCTGCAAGGGTGCCAAACATAATAGTTCGATTGCACGACAAGTAGAGCCAGTTTCCTTGACTATGCATAACAAAGCCAATCGTTGCTGGGAGGCGAATACTTCACTAATATTCAATCCGCGTTCCATGTTGATGTTTGTTCTAATTTCCATTGCTGCATAGCTTTTAAATGTATATTTATGGGCGTTTCCATTCCCTTTCGAATCTATGCCTTCTATTAGATAGCTTTCAAATGCGCCCCACGACTTTTCTTTCCCAGATACTCCGACCTTTCCTTCCAAACGACACATAATAGATAACCATGAAATGAAACAGATGTATAAATCGGCTGAAGTACATTTGAAGGTTTTAATTGGTATAATACATGAACGAAATATTCTAAATCGTTTCGAGACAGCTCATAGGGATCAACGCATATTAAGCTCCCGGTACGACTGCCTTCTGGAGCATATGGAACTCAGGTGAAAATGTGCCTAGGGCATCTAGCCTCAGGGTGGCCTTCTGCCCTTTCGTCGTTAGATAGACAAAGTGTTCTTGGGTGAATAGGCGCCGTGCATTCGAAAATGCTCTGAATATAGACAGACTGGTCTTCCGAATTGGCATCTTAAGGAACGGGGTATCGTCCAGATTCCGCTGCTGGACCAGCCTCTCCTGGGATTCCTTCCAGCCCTTCTTCGTGAGTTCACTTTCCCCGACGCATACTTTCTGTGATATTGAGAGCTCCGAGGGAGAAACTAGGACTTCACGATGCTTCAGAAACGGGATCATACGTCTGACCTTGATTGATAGTTGAGTTTGGCCGTTGATGCTTGTAGCGTTGATCTGTGATATTAGACCGAAGCCACGGCGGAAGAAGACAGTACCCATGACGGCCATGATGAAACAGATACCGCCAAAGAGGAGCTCCTGCCACCATAGGATCTTCAATACAGGGTCGATCGAGGAGGTATAGAAGTTATATCCGGCATACATGTAGCAAAATGAGGCGGTTGTGTATGCTCCGATCATATATGACCGTTGGCGAGGAGCACGAAACAGGCACACCGGCCCTTCACGCTTAGAAATTTCCCATTCGAACTTGCGGAATTTGTTGACCGATGCCGGTACGGTGGTGGGATCTTTCAAGGATAGCTCTGGGGCTTTTGTCTTTGTCGGTGTGTTCAGAGGGCGTAGTGGAGGTGGTTTATTCGTCCCATAGCATCGTAGTTGACGGGTTGCCCGAGCAGTCGCCTGTTGCCAGGAACATGACACTGAGATGGCGCGGGGAGAGTATAATAGCCGTGACAGGCTCAATTGGACTTGTATCGACCGGGAGAACATGGCGAAAGCATCACTATTGGATTGTAAGCAGACTGGTTAGCTGGTTGAACAGCAGCGTGTGCTTCTGTGCGCGAACTCAAGAATTGAGCCATTTAAACCAGAGCGGGACAGTTGCCTTACCCCCAGTGAATTTTGCTCTCATAAAACAGCTCTCAGATTCTTTTCTCGACGGTGCAACCACGCAAGCAAGTGTTATACTCCCTACCTGGCTGTTCAATATTTTGCGATGTGCAGATGCTGACTTGAAGTCGCAGCTCAACAAACGCCAAGAGCAAACCCTCCGCCGAGGCTCCCAAAAATCCCCCAGACCAAAAACCTCTCCACTCAACAACTTCATAAGCCACCGAAAGGACGACCGGGTTCTGACAGCACAGCGTCGCTTTGGCATGAGGATAGCTCTCTAGGACGGCCCATCAATCACTGCTTCACAGGCGGAGAAACAGGGCCCTGAGCCTCTCGCCAGCGGATTCTCGCCCACCAGCACCTTGCCATGGCAAATCTATCCCAGATCTCCAGACGCATACCGCTTCGCCAATTGAGTCGCTATGGCTCAGTGAGATGTAAGTGCAGCTTGGCCGTATATACTGCTATCTATCCCGCTCACCGGATGGTTGCGGAGACAATTTGGGTGATTTATTGGACGTGATTTGCTGACAGTCTTGTCCAGGCGTGCAAACCGCATCCCAACCCAACTCGTCATATCCGCTCTACCCTTCCGTGGCACAATTGCTGAAACAAAACAATGTCCCATCCGACGATATATCTAAGATCACGGCAACGGGGCCGAATGGTCGATTACTAAAGGGGGATGTGCTCTCCTACCTTGGTTCAATCGCCGCCAGCTACCCTGCCGACCTGGCCTCACAGCTCGCCAAAAACTCGCGTCTAGATCTAAGCAATATCAAACTTGCCGCGCCTCAAAAATCATCTCCAGCTATTCCGGCACCACAGGAACCGCAGCAGGCGAAAGAGGAGGTCAAACTGACGCAGAAGGAGGTTGAATCGATCTTTGAAACCAAGGTCGCCGTTCCAGTGTCCTTCTCCAAGATCCTCTCTGTTCGAAGACGGATCCGCTCTTCTGTCGGCGTTGAGATTCCTCTTGCCACTTTCGTTGCTCGCGCGGCCGATATTGCAAATGAAAACCTACCCGTCAAGCCAAGCCAGAAGCAGCGCTCGTCAGCTCTCTTTGATGAGATTCTAGGCCAGAATTCCTCTGCCCCTACACATGTGGCACTGTCCCGGGGCGACTACCTCCCGGAGATTGCCTCTCCCGCTGAATTCTACGCGGGCTCGGAGGAGAGTCAACAGAGGGTACAGCGGCAATCTACAGATGATATAATAGATGTATTGACCGGTCGATCGTCGCCTAGCAAGAGGTCGGTGAACAGGGTGGAGGAGTCAGAAGAGGATAAGGAAACGAGCATATTTAGCTTGACGATTCCGGAGCAGGAGGAGGCTCGTGCTATGGCATTCCTGGAGAAAATGCAAGTACTCCTAGAAGAAGAGCCGGCTCAGTTATTGGCTCTTTAGAACACTGGTTTGCTCGCGCCTGATAACTTTGTATACTCTAGTTTGTATTAAATACTTCTTGTTCTCTTCTTTCTACTTTCAATGCCTTAAAATGCAGTTCGCCGGAGGTGTTTGGCCTTTCTTTGACTGTTTGTATCTACTTGATTTATAATGTTACATTGCCCCTTGCTCGATCAAAACCCTCTCTTCAATCTATATCAGGTTTCCGTGATTTTCCACTTTTTTGGCAAACTACGGGGGAGACGGAGAAGAAGCAAGGGCTTGAGAAGAACGGCCTGGATTGAACCCTTGCAACGAACAGCCCCTGTATGTTCCCAATAGTACAGAATACTACAAAAGAGTACTTCCTTGATAGGGTTTCCTCAAATCTTGGATGTTTTTATATAAGTTAAGCCATCCTTCGATCACAGTTCGGTCCAATATCAGGCTTGGTTTCTTGACTCTAATGTTTGCTTTGTTTCAGCGGCCCATAAATGCGCTGACTGCAGAGTATGGCTGCTAAAGACTATAGTTGCAAGAATCTCTTTCTTCCTCTCCCCCTCTCTTTTCCCTCTCCTGGAAATGAGATGAAAACCAGGCTGGTGTGGATTAGAGAAGGGATATAAAGACTTCCCTCCCCGTCCTCAAGATGCCAGAACTTGATCTCATCACCCCCTGAAGTTTCTTCTGCCCCCAAATATAAACCCGTTCACATTTCTAATGAAGCTCTTCATTCTAACACTAATAGAATCATCAACCCCCAATAATGGTTTACCGGTGCTGGTAACGGTTTTCCCTCAAGAACAGCATATAAAACAGGCGTTGCGAAAGGAAGGAGTTGCAGACCTGAATGTCTATATTGTGACCAATATATCAGGAGACCCCTAGGCTGTGGTCAAGATGCTAGTTTCACATAGCAGTGTGATACATGGAGAATTCTGCTTGTGGCCAAGTAGAGGGCCGAAGGAAGAGTCTACCAGGCCCCGAAGGGGACATGGAGCGTAACTCTACTTTGGGCACCCATAAGATATGAACGGAACAAGACCTGGGTTTGCAGTCTATTGAATTGCCCACAGGCCGTAGCGTAGAAATCGCTGGCTGAAGGTCGCAGTCGGGAATAGTATGATCTAGACATCCTCTGCCGTAGAATGGGTGCCTGCATCTTATGTGGCAAAGAATATTGAAAACTACAGGGCCGTGTCTTGTAGAGCGATTGGGCGGATATCTGGACGAAAAGTACGGTGTAAATGATATGGTAGGACTTATAATTCCTAACAGCGTGGTTCCGATACAAGTCCCAAAGCACCCCATCGCCATGCGCTCTGCTAGTACAAACATGATGAACATGAAACGCTTGCTCGAGAAAGAAAGCGAAGTATGCCGCGCAATAAGTAGAAAAACAGCCCAGAACTCGATACTTAGCCCGCACCTTTGTGCCCAACCAACCCCCTGGCTCCCCCGAACAAGTCAATAAAGAGAAAAATGAAAACAAACAGAGTAACAATGTCCATGTTTCCGACCCCCCTGAAACACCATATAATCAATCCTCCCCTTTTGTTCACCGATGCTGAAACAGAACAGAACATTGTTCTGAAAGTGAAATGCTGATTTAAAATGTCTGAATGTTCTTTGTCATGCTAGATCATTACTGTGGTTCATAAATGCGAGAAAAAGACATAGACCAGGTGTGTGGGATACCTGGAGTATGATGTAGTGTAGTGTGCGTATGTGTTGGCCTTTGTTGCATGACTACCGGATTGTGGTGTAGTTGACCAGCTTGCTCTCCCGGTCCTGCTGCTTGAGGCCCTTCTTATTGAATATTTTCCAGAATCGCAAAGTTTCATCACCGGCACCAGTCACAACCGTCTGGCCGTCCGGGCTCATAGCAAGATAAAGTACTCGGAAGGTATGACCAGTAAGTGAGACGACCTGCTCCATGCGTGGGTATTTCCATACCACAATTTGGTTCTGGCTGTACCCATGGGTGCTAACAATCTCATCAGAATTCTTGGACCATGCTAAGTTACAGACTTGACTGCCTGTGTCGACTTCTTTTATTAGAGAGCCGGTCGATGTGTTCCAAAATTTGATTGTCCGGTCCGCTGTTCCCCCGCCGGAAGCCAAGAGGGAATGTTGGTGTGGAGACCACGCAATTGCCTTGACGGCAGCAGTATGGTCGGTAAATCTAAACAGAGGCGCCTCGTTTAGTTTATCCCAGACTATTAGCTTATTGTCGTTGCCACCAGAAGCTAGTTGGCCATCATCCGTATTCCATTTAAGACCGCAAACTTCTTGCTTATGGCCTGCAAGCCGTCGAAGATACTGGTCGGGAGAGCGAACATCGCGATGAAATATAAGACGATCACGGGAGCCAGATGTGAGAATATGATCGTTCCAGGCTAATGCCCCTACACGGAGGGTATGGCCAGTCATTGTCCGTAGTCGACGGCAATGTTCTGCATCCCAAATCTGAACAAGTCCTTTGCCAGTTCCAATCGCAAGGTGTGTGCCCTTTGAAGAGAGGTCAGTATTTAGCACGTTGTGAGATGTAAAGATAAAGTGGAAACTTACTCGCTGGATCCAGTTCACACTGGTCACTGTGTCGTCTTCCAATTGACATAGTTTTGTAACATGGCCGTTGATGGAATCCCACATGTAAACAGAAGATCCAAGGCCAACGCCCAATATATTACTACTACCCCAATCCACAAGGTTCAAGTAAAAATCGTCGGTGAGGTCTGGGGCGTCTAGGACTTTGAATGGTACTTTATTCACATATCGGGGTTGTTTGCGCAGACTTTGGAGAATTTGCTGACTATCAAATCGTATGGGAGAGAGGCTATACAAGTCGGAGCGGGCGTCGAAATTAGGGCCATGCTGGCTGCGGGGAGTTCGAGACGGAGTAGGGTTACCAGACACGTTTCTCGGAGACGTATAGGAAAGTAGGTTCTTGCTAGGTGTAGATGGAGTAATGCTGGCGGGAGGTAGAGACATGGCAATCTTATGTGATGGAGGGGTATTAGAATGGGCGAGATCCCGAGAAGCACTCGAGCGGCCGGGAATTGGATTAGGTGATAGGGAGTGTATGTCGGGTTGAGGTATGGTAGAGCCAAAGAATTCATTTCGAAGAACTCTAGAGTATGTCCGGTTGGCTTCCTCGGCTGTAAATGCGGAAGAGTAAGTAGATGATGATATAAACAACTTGGCAATTGCATCAACGCTTACTCTTCTGAGAATGAATTTCACCATGGGTCGGCTTCTTCTTTGTTTTTGAAGGTGTTGAGGGACAGCCCTCTTCATGGAGCAAGCTAAATCCGGCCTGTAGGTCTTGTCCATCACGATTGGGTATAAACCTGCACATATTAATTCTGTTAGCTTCTGCACAATAGAATGCTGGAGTAAGTGACGATTCAAGTGAGACTACAAGCGTGCGCCAAAGAGCGGCTCAAACAAAGTATATGTATATAAATAAACAACCTCCATCAAAGACGTACCTGTCACCATACACCCTTTGTCGTTTTCGACTTGGACTACTGCCAGGTGTCCTTTCACGTTGCCGGCCAGCATCTT